>JAOUQT010000032.1:5289710-5302988 GCA_025769995.1 Xyliphius kryptos
CAATTTAGAGCATTCAATCCATGTTTTTGGGATGTGGGAGGAAACCGGAGAACCCGGAGGAAATTCACGCAGACAAAGAGAGAACATGGAAACTCCACCCAGATTGGAATTTGAACCGGGAACCCCCAGCGCTGAGAGGAACGTGATAACCACTAAGCCGCCTATATATATATATATATATATATTTTTTTTTACACTCTTTATGTCCATTTCTTTTATTGCACTATTTAAAAAAAAATTTTGTTTTAATTTTTAATTTTTTTTTTCATATTTTTACTTCTCTTAATGAACTATTCTAATTATTTTAATGGCTTTTACTATTTTTTACTACTCTGTAAAACACTTTAAATTGCTTCTATATGAAGAGTGCTCTATAACTAAACTTGCCTTGCGTAAGGTTTGTAGGCAATGTAGGACTTGTTGATCTTGTTGATGCTGCAAATTTGTAGATGCTGCTGTAAGTGTTGTAAGTAATGATGTAAAGACTGTAGGTTATGTAGGTCTTGTAGATGATGCTGTAAAATTTGCAGGTAGTCTATGATTCGTATGTGATGTGGGTTTTGTGAGTAATGTAAAGTTTTAGGCCTTGTAGGTGATGCTGCAAAATTTGTAGGTAAACTGTGATGCTGTTAAGTTTGAAGGTGTTGAAGGTGAAGGTATAAACTTTGCAGGTAGTCTATAGTTTGTAGATCATGTAAGTTTGTAGGCGATGCTTTATATTTTGTTGGTTTTGTAGATGCTGCTGCATATTTTGTAGGAAATCTATGGTTTGTAGGGAATGTGGGTTTTGTAAGTAATATTGTAAAATTTGTAGGTGTTGTAGGTGATGCTGTAAAGTTTGTAGATAGTCTATGTTTTGTATGTAATATTGTTGGTTTAGTAGGTGATGCAGTAAAGTTTGTAAAGGATCTATGTTTCGTAGGTTATACCATTATGTTTTGTTGGTTGTGCTGTAAAGTTGGGCGGCACTGTGGTTTAGTGGTTGGCACGGTCACCTCTTAGCGCTGGGGGTTCCTGGTTCGAATCCCGATCTGGGTGGAGTTTCCATGTTCTCCCTTTGTCCGCGTGGGTTTTCTCAGAGTTTTCCGGTTTCCTCCCACAGTCCAGGTAAATTGGATTCCAGGTAAATTGAATGCTCTAATTTGCCCCGTATAGTTTGTATGACTGTGTGTGTGCCCAGCGATGGATTGGCGACCTGTCCTGGGTGTGTCTGCCCAGCACTCAAAATGTTCTCCCCTGGATGGTCATGGGGAACCCCACCGCGACCCTATTAGAGGAATTAACGGAACATAATGAATGGATGGATGGATGCTGTAAAGTTTGCAGAAAATGTAGGTTAAGTTATGGGTTGTGTAGGTGTGTTATGTATGTTGTGTATGTGATATAGGTTTGTAAATGCAACTGTAGGTTTTGTACATACTGTAGACAATTTAGATAGGTTTGTAGGTACAGCTGTATGTTTTGTATATCAAAAAGTTCTGATGATTATTAGAATGGTACATTGTTAGAACATAAAAAAACATATAAAGCTCCTGTGTTATTCTATAATCTAGCGTTCACATCGTCTCTGGTGTCGCTGCCTCCACTTTTTTGACTCTTTGTGTTGCTAGATATTATTTTCTGCACAGGAGCCGAACTCTTTTGAAGCAGGAGGTCTGTACAGTCCAACAGTGGTTCTGCTTATTGTTAGATGTCATTCTCCCCTCAGCGGTGACCAGCAGGCTCTGATGTGCCCATAACATTTAATGCTGGCTTGGCAACCACAAATGGAAACTCTTACTTTGCCCCTGCAATCAATGATCGTTCGAGTATCAAGTTGCATCTCTCGCTGTTTGTTTTTCCATCTACACTCTACACTTGTATTTACTGTACCTACTCACCCCTCTGTCCTTTAAATAACATGCAGCTTATCCCATTATTGATTGTATTTAAACCAAAAACTGAAGGGACGATGTGTTAACCCACGGGGTGACGATGTGGCACTGTGTCAAAACAAAGCATGGCTACTTAAAAAGCTTTCGGGTTTCTAACATGCGTGTTTCCTGGCTTTATAAAACACTGCTCCATATTTTAGATCCAGGATAAGATTGATGGTGATGCTGTGAAGTTCATAGGTGATGAATGATTAGCAATACGGCTCTTAAACCACTTTAAATTCAGAGTATCTTGTGATAATGCTAATGTCGCTAATAATGTTTAAGCTAATTTTACTGATTAAAGACTATTTTTTTACTAATACAGTTCTACTTACTTACTGTATGTGTATTAGCTTTTACTTGCAGGTACAAATAATATATATTTTTATCCTAAACTGACTTATCATTTATAAAAAATTGCATGTTTAGCATTTTGACTAGCCTTAACCACCATGGATTTAGAGAATCCAAAGATACTGCTCATATTTCTATTAATGTACAATCCAAATCTACATATTAATATGATTTTTTTGTATTACTAATAATACTAATATATTTTATATACAGATATGAAGTAGCGTTATCTTTGCATGTAGTAATATTTGCATCACAAGTCCTAAACCATCTCGTTCCAAAATTCAGAAATTCGGTTGACAATGCTAATTGGTGCTAATAATGTACAAGGTAACTATTCTGAATAATCACTTTTTAATTTTTGTAATAAAACACATGTGGACTTGCAGCATTATTAGCATTTTGACCCTTAAATCATCTCTTAATTAAGAGAATCCATTTATACTACAATTTTTGCTAATGATGTATAAGCTAATTCTACATATAATTATTTTTTTATTATTACTTATAATATTACATTTTTTTCACTCAAATCAATAGCTTGCAAGTAGCAATATTAGCATGCTGAATCCTCATCAACCTTGTAATTTAGAGAATTCAGTGATAATGCTAATATTGCTAATATGTAAAAGCTTCTTATACTGATTACTGATTACTAATTTTTACTAATAATACTAATGCTATTTCTACGTACGCATGCATGTCACAATATTAGCATTCAAACCACCTCATAGTCCAAAGAATCCGGTGATGTATAGGAGAAAAATGTACATGGAAGTAAATGTATCTAGACAAGTTCTAGATATATTGTTTTACCGTAGAACTTGACAACACCCTTTTCACTTTGCCATTTTAAGAAAATTACACTTAGACCCAGAGTTTCATTAATGAGCATGATTAACGAGTAAAATTGTAGTGTTCGCAGAACATGATTCAGCCTTTTGTGAGGAGGTCGCAGAGACTCAGGGTGAGTTTCAGAAGGTCAGAGAGGGCAAACGTTCTTCAGCATGTTTATCATGTCTGAGCTGTCGTGCTCTCTGGAGAGAGCTACCCCGCAGAGCTGAAGCGCCAGAGGCTGCACAGTAATTGCAGAAGCGGTTGACATTTCAAAGCACCAGGCTGCACGCTGCAGCCCGGTAATTCTGCCATGCTGATGACATTTTAGAGGGCTAGAGGTGCCATTTTGACTACTGTTGCATTGATCAAACATGGCACATACATAGAGAAATGGTGGCGGCAGCTTCATCCGGATTTTTTCCAATATCGCCGCTTCAGATTAAAGGTGTTCATCATCGGCATCAGGCGACATATCGCCACCGGTCACCTCCGTCCAGGTTCGATGGAAGAAATCGCCGATGCTATTGACGATTCCCTGCCAGACGTCTCACAGCTGTCCCAAGAGGCCATAAAAGTGTCAGGACAGGAGTTTGTGTTTATGGGTAAGATTCATAAGGCCTGCAGGATCAAAGAGCCAAAACAGAAAGCAACAGGAAAAGCGAGCAGCGCTGTTAATCATGTGCCTCTCGGTTTCCAAGCTCCTCCCAAAGACGGATCAGAGAGACGGAACCCTGTGTTTAATGAAGTGGCTCATTGTCATGCGGAACTAATACTCCGGAAGTATAAATACAGAAAATCTGTATTTATTCATACATTTTACTATATATTTAAATTGATTGCATGTTGAAATGAAGCCCCTGGGTTCCTTCGTGTTTGGTAAAGTTCTGACGCTGGCATGAGGCAGTGAGGCAATAACAGTCCACGGTGCCACTCACCGCTGAGGACAGGAGTTCTTATGGCCCTTCAAACCTGCCGCCTTTCCTCATGAAGGCCTCGTCCCATTTCAATTCCCACACTAAACACGCAGGCGTCGGCGAGCCGACACCAAACATTCATCATGTGTTACCTGAGAAGCCGGTGTGGATGGTAAAGGTATGCGCAGGGTCTTCCCCCGTGCTGACGACGCACCCCATCGTCTTACACACAGAACATTCCAAAAACTTTCATTCGTAGCCTGGGGCTGGGGGTGGGAGGTGGAAGGCGGGCAGTTTGTTAGCTGAAAAAATATGTGCTTTAATGCTTTCATTTCCCTTCATATTATTCCCCTTGTCTCCTGCACATTTTCAGTCAGTTTCTCCCTTTGCTTGTCGACCCATCTGTCACCTTTGTGAGGATGAAAAGGATGGCGAGGATGACGGCCATACCGCTCATGTGGCTCTGCTTTGCAGGGATTGTTGTCACCTCCAGTGCAGTAAGACATTTTTTGCCATAATGTGCTAAGAGTTAGACAACTTTTCATTCCGAGAGACTCGCAGGGTGTCGAGTCCATGCTGCGTTTAGTTTGGGTTCGTGCTGCATGAGAGGTTTACAATTAAACAGGTCTTGCGCTCACAAACACAAACATCTCCAGGGTTTAGCCACATCTGCGTCTCTGGACCTGCAGGCTGCCTCCCTCGGTGCTTGCACTGCATTATTAGCTTTAGATCGGGGCAGAGTGACTGCAGCCTCCTCACACCCCGAGGGAGATCTGAAGTCGGGATGAGAGATGAAGACAGGCTGGAGAGAAGGAAAGAGAAGGCCTGCTGCATGTGCTGTAATTACTCCATTGATATTCATTTCACAATAATGCTGTCACCGCTCATTTGCATAAGGGATGCTGCACACACACACACACATGCGCACGCACAAAGGCAGATGAGTACAGAGACATGAACAGAGTGCCACAGGATATCTGCATGGGTGTGGTTCCAGAAAACTAAGAAGCCTTACATGCAACATTACATATAAAATGTACCCTGTTTAAGTTTTCTAGAAACCTTGTGTGTGTGCATGTGCAGTTGTGTGGGTGTGTGTTTGTGTGTGTAAGCGAAGAGAGCCCAGTCTTGTCTCTAAGCTTTATAGGATGTTTGTGATGTGATGTTATTGATTTCCACCTCTAGGCGGCTGGGATAGGTATCAATCATTCTCCTCCTTGCTATATTGCCCCTTTCCCACTATTTTTTCTGCATGTCTCTCTCGGTCTCATTATGTCTCACTGCCTCTTCGGTTCTTCCGTTTCTCACTATGTCCTGTCTTTATTTCCCTCTCTCTTTTTGATTTTTAATCTCTCTCTCTCTCTGTATCTTTGTATGTTTATCTCGTTTTTGCTATGTCTCTCACTTGCTGGTTCTGTGTCTCTCTGTCTCTCATTACATTGACTTTCTCTTTCCTTTGTGTCTCTTACTCGCTCTGCAACTTTCTTTTTCTTTTATTCTGTTTTGTTTCTTGTGTGTGTCTCTCTCTTTGTCTTTACGTCTTTTGGTATATCTCATGCGCTCTCCCTCTGTCACTCTCTTTGTCTCTCTCTGTCTCTCTCTGGAAATGAAATGCTGGCTGGATGGTTTGAGGATGGAGGGTGAAGTCAGACATCCAGGATGCAGCAGGCACGAGCGAGCTGCGAGAGCAGCATCTCCACAGAGAGCATGCGAAAGCAAAACATAGACAGTTTAGTCAAATGTGAGCCGATGAATATTTAATAAAAGCCGGGAGTGTTTATTTAGTCAGCCTGTCGATTTTCAGTGCTCTGTCAATACCAGGTTCAAGCTCCGAGCCCTGATGATATTTAGTGTCTCCATTCCCCCGGGTCCAGACGCTAAATGCAATTAAGGAACCCCCCATCCCCTTCCCCCACCATCACCAGCACCACGTCCCTACCTCCCCTTCCCACCGCCGCAATGTGTTTGATATTTTTACTGATCTAATTTGCAATCTGGTAGTTTATTGTTTGGCATTTTAGCGGCCCTCAAGTGGCGAAGCAAATCCGATTTCACCTCATAATTCTTTATAACGGCATTAATGCAGTTAGCACGCTGGAGCAGTCCGTCCACAGACCGGCCCATTTCTACCTCTCTCATGCCTTTTACACCGCTTTCATTTCTCATTTAGAAATAGGCATGGCTTGGTATCAGCAAAATGTCTTTGTAAAACAGCTCAGTGAAACATCTTGGTTAAACATCTTAGAGAAACAGCTCAAGCAAAAGATCTTTGTAAAACATCTCAGCGAAGCATCTCAGAAAACCGTCTTGGCGAAACAGCCCACTAAAGTCTCTGTAAAACGTCTCAGAAAAATGTCTCAGCAAAACGTCTCAGTGAAATGTCTCTGTGAAACATCTCGGTGAATCGTCTTGGTGAAACATCGTGGTCTCGACAAAACGTCTCAATTAAACACCTCAATGACTCCTCAGAGAAACATCGCAGTGAAACTTTCAGTTAAAGCTACACAGATTAGCAAAATGTCTCTGTGAAACATTTCAATGAAGCATCTCGGCAAAACGTCTCAATTAAACATTTTTGTAAAATAGCCCAGAGAAACATCTCGGGGAAATAAATTGGTGAAATGCCTCAATGTAACGTCTCACTGAAATGTCTCAGCGAAAGATCTCAGTAAAAGCGTGTCTGCGAACCATCTCGGTAAAACGTCTTGAAAAAAACGTCTCAATTAATCATCTTAATTTAACATTTAAATGAAACATCTCAGTGAAACATCTTAGAGAAACACTTGGCTAAATGTATTGGTGAATTGTCTTAGAAAAACGTCTCAGTGAAATGTCTCAGCAAAACATCTCAGTGAAACGTCTCAACGAAACATCTCAGCAAAGCACCGTATGGTTGAGATTCAGATAGTAAAGGATCCATAACAACAGCAGGCTTCCAACATTCTGAACTAATTATCATTTAAGCAGCTTATGAACTGGGTGGGTGGGAGTGTGTGCGCGTGTGTGTGTGTGATTGTGGAGGGGCTACCTGCACAATCAGGGCATTTAGCAAGAGGGTTCTCGAGTTGATGTGTGGCACTCGTGTAAAGGATCTGTTAGCCGATGATGGATGAGAGGCGAGCGGCTCGAGCTCAGGTCTTTCCACACTGTCAGATTCTTAACTTGATGAGTACGATTAGTACTGAAACCAGAGATTGGACTAAACGTGGCGGCAAACTCGGACGAGAGAGAGACAGAGAGACGGAAGTATGCATGAACAAAAAGTTCCCCATTATTTTCAAATGTCCTTTAAATTGTTATAGTCATTTATTAGCATATTGCTACATGCTAACAAGTAAATAAGAATAAATTCAAATAAAAAATCACCTACAATATATAATTAATGGCCTTTGTGACCCATTCTTCCTTCAGGAAACCATTTCGTGTCAGATAATTCATTTACATTTACATTTAGTTATTTAGCAGACGCTATTGTCCAAAGCGACTTACAAGTATTCCAACTTGGTTGGGATCAGAACAGAGGATTAAAACAGAACCCTGGAACAATGAGGGTTAAGGGTCTTGCTCAAGGACCCACATTGATAACTTCAGTGGACCTGGGATTTGAACACCCAACCTTCTGATTGATAGTCCGATGCGCTAAACACTGAGCTACCACTCCCCTACACACGTCGCCAAATAAACAGGTTTTGGTTAATCTATAAAGCAGTAGGCAAGTACCTATATAACTTTGGACGCATCACATAAGCCATGTTTTATATGCAAATCTTCGGCTTCGGATTCAGTAGTTAGGCAGTAGATTCTTACCTACTACTCAACGCATATTATGCATCTGGTTATACTAGCCATTCTAACCTACAGCTTTTGCAAATAATGTAGTAGGTAGTAGGCGATTTAGGTGCTTTGAGCATCTTGTGAACAAAACGTTATTTGAATGATATATCACTATATTACATTGGGGTAACATGGTGGCTTAGTGGTTAGCATGTTCGCCTTTTAGCGCTGTGGATTGCTGGTTCGAATCCCGATCTGGAGGAGAATTTCCATGTACTCCCTGTGTCCGCGTGGGTTTCCTCCAGGCTCTCCAGTTCCCTCCCACAGTCCAAAAACATGGATTCAAAGTAAATTAAATGCTATAAACGTTCTCCCCTGGATGGGCATGGGGAACCCCACCGCGACACTCGTGGAGGACTAAGCGGAAGATAACGTCTTTTATCCAAAACCACTCACAAGTATACTAACTTGATGGTTATGGTTGGAGCATAGAGTCACAAAACACCCCATGAAGCATTGAGGGCTGAAGGCCCACACCAGGAACTGTGGGAGTCAGTGTTTGAATCCCCAACTTATAGCTGACTGTTAAAACTCCCTAAAATTAGGAAGTCTTTACACACAAGACATTAACAAAAGAAAATTCTAAATTCAAAGGGAAAAATAACATCATCGCCTGCCACTTCATTAGATCCACCACTTGTTTCTGCACTAGTTGCTTGTGGCACTACATATTATTTTGATGTACTTACAGACAGTATTCTATTGTTTATCTACATACTAAATACTTTTAAGTCCTTTACATTGTTCCCTAATGATCAAGACCCTCATGGGACCACTACAGAGTAGGTAATATTTGGGTGGTGTATGACTCTATGCACTGACAGGAGTCCTGGGTTTTTCAAACACCCCAGAATAAGCTACTAACCACAAATTTTCAGCTTCCAAAATTTTATAGGCAAATCCTGTGATTTTACATCTACAAGGTGGAGCAATAAGGTTGAAGTGTCTAATATAGCAAACTGTATGGTCGCTGAGAAGTGCAAAACAAATTAACATTATGTTCAACAAAATTACGTAAGTTAAAGCAAATTTACAATTAGAAAACACAATTTTCTGCTGAAAAACATTTACACTCTTAGAAAACTAAATTACCAATGCCTAGACAACATTTACAAATGGCCAATCAGACATAAAGGTTAGGTACCCGACACAGGAAGTGCTGATTGATGAAAACTGTTTCATGAGGACAGCGTGAAAGACGATTCACTCATTCTTTATCTTCCATTCAATCCTCTACGTTTGGGTTGGGGGGGTGTCCCAATGAGTCCCAATGTCCATCCAGGGAAGAACGTTTCAGACGCTGGGCAAATACACCCAGGACAGGGCGCCAATCAATCACTGGGCACACACTCACTCACACAGACTATATGGGTCACTGTAGAGCAGTCAAGTTATCTTAAATCCATGTTTCTGGACTGAAACCGGAGAACCCGGAGGAATCCTAAGCGCTAAGAGGCAAGTATGCTAACCACCGTGCCACCCAACGCCCTCGCGTGGCAACAATCAGTGCTTCCTGTGTAGGATACCTACAATTTATGCCTGATTGACCATTTGTAAATCTTGTCTCAGCTTTGATATTTTTGTTTTTTTCTAAATGTTAATTTTTTTTTGGAATTGTGTTTTGTAACTTCGTTTTTACTTATGCAATTTTGATGTACTTGATGTTAATTTGTTTTGCCACCTTAAAACATTGTTTAAAATGACAGCACACTGCCAGCACCTCAGTGCCATTGCAGTGCTCCAATCCACCAACAAGTTGAATAAACCTGCTCTAAAGCATTAATACGACACACCTGATGATGTCATCACTCTTGCAAACCTCCAACCTATGGCCTCGCGCTGGATTGTAAACCGATTCAATGAAAAGGCCCATATGGACCCTTTCCCAAAAATTAGAGTATCATGGAAAATTTTATTCATTTACGTAATTTCATAACTAAAACTTTGCTGGATTATAGATTCAGGGCCCAAAATTTAAATGATTTTAAGTATTTATTTGGTTATTTTTACAGAATTCAGAGCTTCCAGCTCATAAAACCCATGAAAACAGGAATTCAAAAAATTTGAATACTGTGGAGAAATCAGCAAAAAAATTAGCATGGCATGAATGTTTTAAACTGTATGTGACACATTAATCATCTACTAAACAGTATAGGTGAGGAACAGAATCCAAACTGCTTGAGGTCCATTTTTAAATATTCAATGTGCGTCATGATTTGGAATGCAATGTCCGTTGGTAAACTGTACTTTCTTAAAAGCAAGGTCACCACAACAGTCTACCAGAATGTTTTAGAGGACTTCATGTTTCTTTTTGCTGAGGATCTGTATGGAGATGCCATGTCATCACAGTGCCCAGATTTATGGAAGCCTAGATTTCCACGATGCTTGCTGTCGGCTCTTCTTTGTTGTTGGGTCTGGTGCCCCTTAGTTTCCTCTTGAGAATACTCCATAGATTCTCAATTGAGTTTAAGTCCGGCAAGTTGGCCAGTCAAGCCCTGTGATGGCATGGGCCTCAAACCAAGTTTTCAAGTTTTGACGCTTTTGGTGGCATGGGCAGGGGCCAGGTCCTGCTAAACAATGAAATCTGCATCTCCATACAGATCTCTAGAAGAAGGAATTATGAAGTGCTATAAAACATTCTGGTAGACTGTTGCGGTGATTTTTACCTGCATTGTCCGGTTACACCCCAAATCAAGACTGACTGTGGACTTTTCCCATTTTCTGTTCCTCACCTCTACTGTTTAGTAGATGATTAGTGTGTCACACTCAGTTTAAATGCCAAATTTGAGCTGATTCCTGCACAGTTTTGTAATTTTTAAAATTCTTGTTTTCTTGGATTTTTTGAGCTGGAAGCCTAAATTCTGTAAAAATAAGGAAATAAATAATTTGTTTAAATTGTGGGCCCTGAATCAATAACCTATGAAAGTTTAACCGTTTAAATTAATCTACTTCTATAATATTCACATTTTTTGGAAAGGGTCTGTAGTGTGATATGTTTGTCATAAGGCACTTCCAACCCATGACAAATCTGTGTATGTGGGTGTGTGTGTGGGTGTGTGTGTGTGTGTGTGTGTGTGTGTGACTTAACCTGTTCTTACCTGACACATACCTGTCATAGCTGCAGGGATTAACTCTGTAATTAAAGGCCTCTTTGTTTATGGTTAATTTAACACCCTCACCTAAGAGGTGGATGTGTCATCGGCGTGCACACACACACACACACACATACACACACCCTACTGTTTCACTCACTGTATGATCATTGTGCATTGGTTCTTCCTTTCACTTTCACTCGTTTTGATAGTAACTCTTGGCCTGAAGGAACACGGGCGATGTTCAAGGTAGAGGTGGGGTGTGTGTGTGTAGGGGAGTGGAGGGGAGGGGGGTTGATCATGGTTACTGATTTCACTATTTCTTAGAGGACTAAAATAGAACCCTTATTTACATATTTAGATTTAGGAAAATCAGCTCTTTGTGTTAATAAATGTGTAGTGTGTGCACTGAGTAGTGATCTGTGCTGCACAGCTGCGCTCGTCCTCGGTTCGCTCGAAACCCCCTTATTAAATCACCCGTCAGACTTTTCACATCGTTCCAAAATCTCTTGCCCCGTGATCTAGATGAAGCCGATTCCGCACGTTAGCTCTACCCGGCGCGGCAAGGCAATTAGAGCGAACCAGAGAGGCAGGGGAACGGAGGCCCTCGGTTCTTTCTGGCAGAACGAGGCCTTGTTGGAGTGAGCTGACAGCAAAATGGAAGCAGATGTGAGCTTGTATGTCTCGCAGCAGGGCCTCGGGTGCCCGGTGCCATGCCCACATCTCCCACCGCACACACTGACAAACAGCATGCTGGGATGTTCCTCGTGCTGGGAGCTCTGGTTTCCTCTGAAGCCAGAGAACCAGGCCGCAGCGCCGATCCAAAGCCCCGGGCCTGAGATGCAATCAGGAACATGCAAAGATTCTTGGATTAGTTTTTCTCCCTGCGATTTCTCTCAGCTGCAGTCGTCCTCACAGCCCCGTCTTCGTGTTTTCCGTTTGGAGCCCTGTTCTGCGTTACCGCGCTATCTCTCTCCTGCCCCTCGGTCTCGTCCTCGGTTGCAGTGGTTCTTTCTTTCACTCCGTCTCACCCACTCGCTCCTAATCTTATCGCTCTGCTGTATCTGTGGAATATGATTACACAGGCGAAAGGGAGACAGTCGTGCTGAAACGAAAAGATTTATTACCTTCAGAGTTGCAGAGCCGGCCGTCCAACACCGAGAAACCCTGCTTCTCTTTGACAAACTGGGTCAGAAGTTACAGGGACTGTATTCCAGATTTTGACTTTAATTCTAGATTCATAACATAATCACTGATTTCTTTTTTTTATTATTTATGTAAAAGGGGGTGCAGTATTTGGGATGTGGGAGGGTTGAGCTGGGTGAGTACAGGTTAATGGTGCGGTGGTGAAACTGGAATGTAAGTCCATGTGTCTGTGCCGCCATCTGGATCTTTCCTTTAAGTTATGCTGATAAGTATGTAAATAAAGTTTTGTTTGTGTGGGCAGGTGCAGATGTGTTATATCTATATACATATAGTGTGTCTGTGCATGGTGTGTATGTAGTATGTGTACAGTTTGTGTGTGTGTATGATGTATGTCTAGTCCGTATGTGTGCGTATGTAAATGTAAGTGAATTGTGCAGATATGTTATCATGTGCAATTGTGCGTAGTGTGTATATTTATTCATTAATTCATTATCTTACGCTTAATCCTTTACGAGGTTCGCCGTGAGGTTCTCCATGCCCATCCTGGTCGCTGGGCACACTCACTCACACAGCTACACACACTATACGGGGCAATTTGGAGCATTCAATTTACCTTGAATCCATGTTTTTTGGACTGTGGGAGGAAAGCGGAGAACTCAGAGGAAACCCAAGGAGAGAACATGGAAACTCCACCCAGATCGGGATTTGAACCAGGAATCCCGAGCGCTGAGAGCCGAACCAATGTGCTAACAACTAAGCCACCGTGCTGCCCTAGTGTGTATATACTGCACATATATAAGAATATGCATATAATGTGCATTTTGTTTGTGGGTGTGTGTGTCTGTGCATATAGTTTGTTTTCACATGTATATGTGCACATTTAAGAATTTGTATATAATCTGCATATTTATTGTGTGTGTGTGCGTGTGGTTACACATCTGTTCGAATTGTGTGTGTGCATGTAGGTGCTCGCACATTTGCAAATCCATATATATTGTGCATATAGTGTGCATACAGTGTGTGTGCATGTGTGCGTTTCTGTGCATATAGTGTGTGTATGTGTGTGTGTGTGTGTGCATGTGTTAGTATGTGTGTGTGTGCATGTGTTAGTATGTGTGTGTGTGTGTGTGTGTGTGTGTGTGCATATACACTGGAGATCAAAATTAGAGAACAACACACAATTTC
>JAOUQT010000032.1:5307963-5343951 GCA_025769995.1 Xyliphius kryptos
GCAAAGCTTAGGCAGTTTAGTCAAATCTGAACTGTTGAATATTAAATGGAGCCAGGACTGTTTATTTAGGTAGGTTGTCGATTTTTAGTGAACTGTCAATAGCAGGTTCATGCGCCAAGCCCTGATGATCTTTAGTGTCTCTGTTCCCGAGGGTCCAGACACTAAATGCAATTATATATCCCTCCTCCTCTTTTCACCAGCGCAATGTGTTTGATATTTTTACTGATCTAATTTGCAATCTGGTAGTTTATTGTTTGGCATTTTAGTGGTGCTCAAGTGGCGAGGCAAATTTGATTTCACCCCATAATTCTTTATAACATCATTAATGCAGTTAGCACACTGGAGCAGGTCTGAAATAAAAACATGGGAATATGTCAGTGGATGGGAACATCTCTACTTTTATTGTCTCCTCTCTCACTTTAAATCCAGTCATTCAAAATTTTATTAAAAATGATATTACTATAAATATGTTTTCTGTCAGAAATATGTGTAATGATTAGCAACTATTTTGGTGAGTAAAAACTAGCAAGATTGCAAAAGCTGAAATACTTTTGGACACTATATAAAGAGCCTGTGTAATATAAACTGTATTAAATAATTTTGACCCACAACAATATAAAACCACAACTTACAGAATTGGTGGAATTGTAAAATGATAGTCATGTGTTCAAAATAATAATAAAGTAACAAAATACACGTAATTAAAATAGATTGTTTGTACATAGTAGCCCAAATGTGATTTAAACCATGCAGACTATGCTGCTCGTTGCTCAGCAAGGAGTGCTAGGAAATAGGGGCTCATTTAAAAGTAGCTGTAATATGGCTAATATGCAGGGATCTTGTAAGTGGGATCTGTTAACCGATGATGGATGAGATGCAAGCCACACAAGCCGTAGTTGTGCCTCACTTGAAAGTCTGTCAGCTTTTTGAGTGGATGAGTACAATTAGCGTTGAAACCAGAGATCAGGCTAATCTGATGGCATGCATGAGCAACTGAGGAAGGTAAGACAGTGTGGGTGGGATTGGGAGGGTATGGGGTAGTCTTTTGCAACTAACTTCAACAACGACAAGACAAGTGTTCATACTCATCTACATAGATAGTAAAAGAGAAGAATAATTACACATCTATTAATAACAGTATACAAACCCGGTTTTAAGACATAAACATTCATAAACAAAGCTAAAAATAAAACAACACTAAAAACTATGATAAAGAATATTAAATTAGTTTAAATTTGGTTTAAATATTAGTTTAAATATGTAGGAGCAAATAATATAAGCTTTCTGATTTAGGTTAGGAAGAATAATGTCTGATGAAGTAGTATGTTCTGGCCCCATCACAATGCGTCTTAGCGTTATAGCTTACAGCAAGTTATGGTCACTGTAGTGCTGGATGTCTAGGTAGTCCTCAGCAAATCATGTAAGCCTAATAGATAATTGGAGTACCTTCAAGTGCAAAACTGGCCTGTTGGGGCAAGACTATATCTATTACACTCAAGAAGGTGCTGCTCTCTTATCTTACAGCTTAGGACATAGTCTGGGAGCAGGCCTAGTTAATGTGTGACTTTCCAGAGCAAAAAAGCTAAACCGACGCTTAGCTGCATTGCCTCACCTAGATTTTAGCACATCGACACTGTGTCTGGTCTCTGAGATAAACAAAAAACTGAAAGCCATTTCTATAAACAAAATTATTCAAATAAAGTTTGGTTCAGTAACCAAATAACATAAACTAGCAGATATTGAAAACACAGACAGCATTGTTAAATATTATATCTTTTTTAAAAACACTGATTATTAATGAAACTATAACATAGTAAATATGCTGTAATAACTTTAAATATACTGTGTGACACTCTATCATTACTTAAAAACGTTTAAAATACATCTCAAACCTCACTGTATGCCACAGGTATGTTCTCATTCCTAGACTGTAGAAGTTTGTTGGGGGGAAAATGTTGCTGCTGGTTTAGATCATAATTGTTATTTGTAGATTTAAAAGAAGATATCTTTAAGCTGTGTAATATAACGTTTGGTGTACCACAAAGTTTTGTTTTAGGCCCACTGCTTTTCTTCCTGTGTTTGCTGCCTCTGGGTAAAATTATTCAAAGACATAGGTAAATGACAGATATTATTTTAATAACTTCTTAAGTCTGATAAAACAGGAAAAAAGTACTCGTTCTTGGACACAGGCAGCTAGAAATAAGCTTTCTGATTTTATAGTAACTCTGTGATTTTTGACTTCAGACTTTCATTTGGGACAGCCTCATTTAATCTTAGAAACACTGCTAAGCAAAGAAAGACATTGCCATTCCAAAATGCTGAAGATTATTGTAATGCCATGTTGTCTAGATGTTCCAGTAGGCGTTTCCAGTAGGCGCTTCAGTTAGTGCAGAATTCTTAGTACTTACTAGAACTAAAAGATACAATCACATCACCCCTGTCTAATATACACTTCATTAGCTCCCAATTAAATATAGCAAATTGTATCACTTCACAATATCTAAGTTAGCTGTTGATACAAACCTAGACAGGGCAGCAGTCCATTTTAGGGCATACACACACATATTCACACACTAAGCACCACTTTAGAGACAGCAATTAACCTAGCATGCATGTGTTTGGAATGCGGTAGAAGCCGGAGCACCTAGAAAAAACCCGCACAGACATGGGGAGAACATGCAAACTCTACACAGAAATAGATAGATCTAACCCAGGCCCTTATTGCTTTTAAGCAACAGCACTACCCACTGCGCCGCTGTGCTGCCTTATTTGTCTTTTTACCTGGTAATATTCTAAATGTGTTTTTTATCATTTACCACATAACATCTAACATTACTGCATATTCAGACTTGCACAATCAACAGTGAATATTCTGGGGATTTACCCACCAAGATTTCCTCTTACTTCATGAATCTATTCATATTGATGTGAAATGGTGAGAGACCTAAATTATTTGTCATTACCTAGAATCTGAGAGACATAGTTTACAACTGATTGGCAGTAGTTTGGTGCAACGTGGTAAACCACAATCTATTCTTGCTTGCAAAGACGAAGACTTGGCTGGATGCTAGTTTTTTTGTTAATTCTGATGACCTTATCTGGTACTTGATTGTGAAACCTGCTGGTTGACTGTATGTGTGGGTGTGTTACCTGACATTCTGTTGTTTATAATATTAAAATACTATTATCTGTGTTAGTGAAAACTTAAAAAAATCTTATCCTACATTTGTCGGTGAAATAAATAAGTAAGTGAGATTTGTCCATAACCACACATCTATATATATATATATATATATATATATATATATATATATATTTGTGTGCGGGTGTGTGTTAATGTGCCTGTGCCTATGTGTATTGAGTTCAGCATAGGGCCGGCAGTGCACATACCATGTGTGAGATGATATGTTGGGCACGTCACAGCAGTACAAATGTGTTTCTTAAACTCGCTACACATCAAAGAGCAGTGTCCCTGCCCGTCAGCACTGTGCCTCTGTGTGTGTGTGTGTGAGAGAGAGAGAGAGAGTGTGTGGATATGTGTGTGTGACTTAACCTGTTCTCACCTGATATATACCTGCCATTACTTGAAGGATTAACTAGGTGTAATTGAAAGCCTCTTTGTTGATGACTATTTTAACACCTTAAGGTAAGAGTCAACCTTTACAATTATTAGAAACACTGCATTTAAGTGTTATAGAAGTGTGGCTTTTTCATAATCTTTATGTATTGCACCGCTGCAGTAGTCTGCCATTCATTACACTGTAATGCAATGAAGGAGTGTGAGGAGAAAAAATAAGAAAAATAGCAGCAGACAAAACAACAAAGGGACCATGCAGTGTTAGGATTACTGTTCCTGTTTTTATATAATAAATATATAAAAATTTCCCAAAGCTCACAAGCTAAAAGTGCACAAAATCCCAAATCAGGAAAACAATGGACATAATGAAAAATATAAATAAAACAAGCACAAAGTTTTATTTTCTGTATAAACTCCAGATTTGTTGTGATGTGAACTTAATTTAATTAACTTAAATGGTTGATTTCTTTCATTATCTCAGGGATTTTTTACTTGCCACTGTTGCTTACTGTGGAAAATTAACCTTATTAAATGTTATATTTATATGTTGTATATCATGTCTGTAAAGCTGCTTTGCGACAATGTTCCATTCTAAATATTGTAAAACAAATGCCTCTTAATTAGAGATTCTAATGGAATCTGAATATTTCTTCATTTTCAGTTCATAAACTTATATAATAATTAAATATACTATATGAATTATTTTAAGTGTGCATAGGCCTAAACTAAACACCCATCATCTCCTATGCACATATTACGGATGTATTGGCTTTAGAAGGAGAAGGTGGACTGGAGAAGGTGGACTTTTTTTGAAATGGAAAATGTGACAATGACGACCCAGCCCTTAAGACATATTTTCAGAATGAAATTGGACAGAATAACATAATAACCTGAAGCACTAAATCTCTTGGTATCCTCTGTGCAAAAATGTATTTTAAGTGTGCAAAATTACAAAGTGGTAACAGACCAACTCTGAACAGTTAACCTTGCAGGAAGAATGGGACGTTCTTCCTTGGGACACATTTAATCACTTGGTATGTCCTGTGCCCAAACATAGATTAATTGATCATTATAAGAAACATTGTGAAATTATGAATTGTTTACCATCTGTAATTATATTGGAATGTAGAAATGTATATTAACTAATGAATAAAATTGGATGGGATTACATTAAACATTAAATATATTGGATTCATACAAATAAATTATTCTCATATAATGATAACAACTGTAGAGGTATTATGCATAATTAATAGGTGTCAGAGTGATATATATACTTTTAAATTATAATTAAAGCCTGATGTTTTCATCTTATATGTGTGTAAAATTTGGTAGATGGTCAAATAGTTTTTTATTCTTTCATATTTCTACAGTACTGTGGATTCAAGCTGTAAGGAAAACCCAAAGTGAAAAGAAATAAAATATTCCTCTGTTTTAACATTTCATGCTCCTTCATTCACAGTCTCGCTTCTTCACTTAAGAGTTTTCAAGTTACCTCATATTTTCTGTCTGACATTGCACAATTGACTATGTAATGAGGAACAATGATTAGAGCAAGGCAAAGAGAATCACAGACTGTTAGTTGCTCTTGGTAAAGTAGCTTCTTGCTGGAACTGGCTGGGAGCAAAGTGGAAACAGATGTGGGCTCGAGGGTCTCTCAGCAGGGCCTCTAATGCCCACTGCCATGCCCACATCTTCCCCTCCATATACTGACACACACCATGCTGAGATGCCATTCATGCTGGGCAGATCTGGTTTCGAGAAAAATTAATAAAGGTATTTGGCTCTGTTTTGTTCTCCTAATGTTGACGGCTGTGGAATTTAGAGAAACATGAAGAGGAGTACACGTGATCCTTGTTTTCTGTCTTGATTTGTGTTCTATAACCTATTAAATTATAGCTGGCATTTTGTACATGAATCTGTTGCTTAAACACTTTCCTTTTATATATTTTCCATTCTTTCTTGCTGTTGCATTCTGCATAGTTTTCGCGATTTTACCAATATTCTTTGCCATTACAATGTTTCCTCCTTTCTTGCCATTTTTCATCTATTCTCTCCAAAGCTACTTTTAGCACTAATTTGATCTCCCTGCCATTTCTGTGGAATATGATTACATTTGCGGCAGGGAAACTGTCACGAATAAACGAAATGATTTAGCCAGTGATTTATTACGTTCTGATTACCATGCAGCATGCTGTGATATTTATATGAGCCATGTCAGATTAGCCTGTACTCAAAAAATACTGGTCCACCAAAGAGGTATTTATGGTATTAATACATGCTATCGTGGTTGAAATATGTATAATACCAACAAATTATGTGTTTTACCTACTGAATGACTTATTTGTTCTCATTTGTTCAGATAAATGTTAGCCTGTGGTTTGTTGTGGACAGTTGCCTTCTCTTGCCTCCTGACACACAATAGGCATCTGTGAATAGAGATGAGGAACTGAAGAGTAGGAGGGAGGGAGTGAGTGAGTGAGGGAGGGAGGGAGGGAGGGAAGAAGGAAAGGAGAGCCAAGAGAACTCTATTGATTTGTTTAACAAATTAGCAATGATGATGGCAGGTGCAGTTGCTGGGGCTGGCTGACGGGGTCAGCACGTCATATGGTTGCTAACAGACAGAATATTGCTCTGATCTCTTCATTCTCACACAATGGCTTTGGAGAGACCCCTGGGAAATAAGCTGTGTCTCACACACAGATACACAAGTACGCATGCACTCGCTCACTACTCATCAATGTCGCTCTATAAAATTAACTCCCTGTAAGCTTAAGCTTCTTCGATTCATAATTATTCAGTATGCTCTTTGCACTCTGCTTCGCCAAATTTTCCTCCTTCTCTCACCATCATTTCCTCCCTCCTTCCCCCTGTCACTTTTGTGGAGTGACACTAGGGGTTTGATCCTGGGGAATTAAATTAGCTTCACTGACCGGAGAGCTGCATAGACAAATGATGGACTTGTGTAATATAGCTTGAATTCTGTCTGTCTGGCTGATTCCTTCTATAATCAAGCTGCCTGCCTTTAATAAAATATTGTTGCCTTCACCTCAGCATCAACATAAACACTGATATTTAATGACATTGCACTAAATGTCATTAATTTTATGTAATAATTTTTGTCTTCATGCAATAATAAATGAATAAATTATGTTTATGGGATTAAGAAAGGAAGATGTATGATTGCTTACTTTGTTGTGATTTTCGAGACAAAACAACAATATTTACGACAGTCATTAATAACAAGCTTCAGTGACCTATTTCACTTTTGAATTCTCAATGTGAAAACTCAATACCAATGCATTAATCCTAAAGAGCTAGCTAAAGATCTAAAGAGCTAGTTTGTGGCATTGTATTCTGCAGTATTTTTATTTTTATGAAATGCATTTTTATTAAATTCAGAGCCATATTTGTAGTCAGTTAGATAGATTGTTAGTTTTAAAATGGAATATGATTTTTTGAACAATGCCTAAAAAATAATTTGTCATATAGAAATATGTGTTTTCATAGACATGAAATGTAGTCAAGGTTTATACATATATATTTATAAATAATTCGGTGCAAATATTCTAATTATGATAACCTATTTGCGATAATCCACATGTAAATTTTTATTTTCCTGCACAGCTAGACATTCCAGTTTCTTTTTGCGTGAGCTGCATAAACACAGCATCTAGAATCTTTAAAATGGTTACAAAAGCATTCTGATACAGTCTACAGAGGGCTAATCACCTCAACAGCTCCATCCCTTTGGGCACTATTAGGTGGTCAAACAAATGCACACCGTACCCTGACACAATATCACACACTGTCGGGTACTTTAATATGTCGGCAATTTAGATAATTACCAGCAGAGAGATAAACTAAAGAGTTTATTCCAGGAAATTGGTCTGCAGTGTTACACTTAGTGAACATATGAAGAACTGGGGTAGGGTTTGTTTTTTTTACTCCAGTAGTGGGTAATCAGTGATAGAGTGATGTTTGAAGAAGTTCCCAAAGTGATCATTTTAAACACTTAGAGAGAGTTGGTTAGAAAATGGAATCTTACCGTAAAGTTTAAGAAACCTAAAACAACCGAGGCAAAGCAATTATGATTGGTGTAAACTAATGTTAGCTGAAAAAAACAGTGTTTTTGAACCAAAGAGCACCAATGTTGAAACCTGTCATTTGTGGTTTCTGCTGTTCTTAGTCCTTTTCCCCTGTCAGTCTCCCACATGCTAGGTCAATTAGTATAAGGCTAGCATACGTAATTCTGACAGTTTGGCTCATGATGTGAACATGCTCTGAATGATTATGTTCTGGATTGCAGGATTACATGATTGTGAATGTTGATGTATGTGTTAATGTATCAACAACTTATAAAGTATAAAGTTCCTTACCTGAAATATGTAAACCAATAAATATTTTTACTTCTACATGAATATTAAGAATATACTTATATCTTCAATTAGAATTCCCAGGAAATTGAAACACCGTATAAAATTTAGATTAAAAAATATATTAATGATTTAAAAAACCTATGAACCCATTTATTTGCAAAAAACATATTTCAGTGTTGAAACCGAGACATTCTACCATTACTTAAAAAACATTTTTTTACACGATGTCAACAGTTCACCTCTAAGAAAAGTTGGAACAGGGCCTTGTTTACCATTGTCTAGCAGCCATTATATAGATAGTGGGATTCAATGTCTTAAATGTTTTACTGAGTACATTATTTATGCACGGGGTTTTACACATTATTGAACATCTCCCAATCGTTGGTCATGAAAAACTGCTCAATTTATACCCAGTGTCATGACTTATTAGCACAGTTTATTTTTACAGCTGTTTCTTTCTCCTGTCCCAACTGTTTTGCTGCTATCAAGGTGAGCTTGTAGTCTTCAGGAATAGTCAAATGTCTCACATTTTTACATCTAAAATATGTTCTATGTCCTATTAGAAAATATTAGATTTGTAAATCATTCATTCTACAATTAATAAATCTGTCTCTCTGTCTGTCTGTCTGTCTATCTGTCTGTCTATCTGTCTATCTATCTATCTATCTATCTATCTATCTATCTATCTATCTATCTTTCTATCTGTCTGTCTGTCTATCTATCTGTCTATCTCTGTTTGTCTGTCTATCTATCTGTCTGTCTGTCTGTCTGTCTGTCTGTCTATCTATCTATCTATCTATCTATCTATCTATCTATCTATCTATCTATCTATCTATCTATCTATCTATCTATCTATCTACTGTGTGCCCATGTTTTTATATGTTAGTTTTCAATCATCTTTTTTGCAATGAGATGTGGAGCTATAAGGGTCAGAATTTTTACTTCATTAATGAGGTGAGTAAGAGCTATTTTCAGCAGTGCCTGCACATAATGAATTTAATTACATTAAATTCATTATGTGCAGGCACTGCTGAAAATATGGTTAGTCTGTGTCTCATCCATCATGCACTTAACTAACCAATTTACAGTCCTGACTTGCATGCCATGTTATTAGCTTGTCATAAACTGTTAGCTTTAAAATTGTTGAACACTGGCGACACTAGCAGCTTTTATCACATTAGTTTCTAGCATTAGTTTCTATACCTTTATGACCCAAGATAAAGAGCATGGCCGATAATTGCATTGCACACACTATAAATATACAACGCAATTGACCTCCATTTAAAGCTTGCTCCTTATTCCATCTAATTAAGACATAATACTGGTGTCTTGTGTAAACAACAACTCTTTAAATGTGACCTATTTCCTGTTAGGAAGATTGGTGATCACATTTATATTTTTTCCATTTAATGGACTTACTTTCTGATATATTTTCAATTAAACTTAATGTATTCAAATTCCATAATATCCCTGTAATAAAAATAAAAATCTATAATATCCCCAGAGACCAACCTTTATTGATCTAGGTGCAGGTGAACCAGATAAAAATAGTCTGCAATTAAAAATTAAATCAACACACACCCTTTATACCCACTGTTTCTACATTTAGAGCTCACAACACATTTTGCTTCGCACTTGCTTGGAGCAAACATGATGAAGCGCCTTGTGAGCTCTAAATAAAAATCTAGTTTAATACTGAACGGTGTGCAGAGGTTTAATTTTTAATTGTGGACTGTGTGCTGCACAGTGCGCGCTACGTCACATGGGCATGTGCAGAACAGGGAACGGTACAGTGATGTAATTGAAATCAACTGCAGCCTGTTTAATCGTTTAATCAAAATTTTTGCCTTTGTTCAGAGCATGGAATGACAACCATATGTTAATAGATGTATTTTGAACAACTTGCCTAGTGTTTTAGTTTGCTTTACATAGCCTGAGTATTTTGTTTACCTCTTCTATTTTCTGTTTAATAAGGCACTCTACGCTTACTTTGAACTATTTTTCCATGTTTCATGGGTGTTTTCCTGAAAATGTATGACATTCATTCAATAATTATTGTACCTAATGTAATTATTAGTTTATTTATGTGCATGTAGGATGAGCTGTCACTAAATTATATATTCCTCATGCACAGGCCTTTATATACTGTGTCCCAAGTCACACTTCTGCCAACATATTTATTTCAATAAATATTTTGTTTATTATTTTATTACTTTGGCTACAGGAGAGCCAGAGATTAAATACCCGATATATATATCTTTACCACAGACACTAAAGCATATATAGGCTGTATCATAATGAAGATGGCTCTTGTCTTCCTCAAAGTGAATTACAGACTGGGAATTGTAGGCAGCATGATTGAATGTGAGGTGGTGATTTGTCATAGCATATGCATATGATAGTTCTCAAAAATGTAAAGCAAGGAAGCAAATGGGAGAAATCAATGGGAACAGCATTGCATTATTACTCAAAGATTACTCTCACTAAATTGAAATTTTATAATGGCGCTTTTTCAATGGGTCCTATCAAACATTGGCCTCAGGGTTAGAGAGACATAGAGAAAAACAGGGGGAGTTCTTTCAGGGGTGTCTTGGCACAGTGGTCCCTGCTGACTTGCACCTGGGTTTGAGGTTTGGGATATGGCCCTAAGGCACAGTCTTTCTTTTGGGAATATTGTAGCCCTGGGGAGAAATAACGGCTGGTGGGATGTGTTTGGGGGACTCATCTTGTCAGTGTGTGCCACTTTTCTGTAGATGATCTGTTTATAGAAGTAACTAATTATTTTGAATTGTAAATAACTGCAAGAAAACATATTGATGGTGAAAACTAAAAGGCTTCATCAGTAAATTGTGATAGTATGTACACTCATGATTCAGATACTTGTCAGTGAATTCTGATGGAGTGGCTGTTTTATTTATGTCTCAGACTTCAGGTCTGTGTCTTCTGGATTTCCCTTTGAGTTATGCTGCTGTAGCTAATCCCGCCAGAGTTTGTACTCTTATACACTCCACATTCCTTAAACTGCTATAATTACAATGATCATATCTAATTATTCCTCTGTTTCTGACAAGCAACACATTCTACTACTGCGAGAGTGCTGATCCTGATCTCGTCTACTACTAATCTTCCTACATGGAATTATTGTTTTCTGCTGGGGACATGCTATGGATTTAAACACTCTCACCACTACACACACATTTACAGACTGTTACAACCAAAATGAGGATGAGATTCCCTTCTGAATCTGATTCCTCTCAAGGTTTCTTCCAATTATCATCTTATCACTGTTGCCATCCGTTTTTTCCATTTGTGGTCATTTCTACCTGTGTGCTTGGCTATATATCCTGTTGGAATACATATAACCTGCAACTGAGTTTTCTGACATTGGGCTGCACATTTCGCTTGATTGTTTTGTGATTTCATTGTACCCTGCATGAAAAGAAGACCTGTGCCAGATACTGAAAATATTTATAAATAACATTTCTTTTCTCAGACATGATTGGTCCATTTGCATTAATGTTGTTAATCATATACCCCTGTGATTTCGAAGCAACTAAAGATAAAATACTTTCTACGATTTACCTAAAAACATTCTTATATCCATTTAAACCCTCTGGGTTCGGCAAGTGGAGGATTTAAAAAAGACGAAGTCTCTTTGTTTGGTGTGTGATCAAACCATGTGAGTGCTTCTACATACAAACTAAATTACTAAGTGAACAAAGAGATTGTGTGGTCTATCCCTTTTCGCATGCATTTTACCCAGCCTGTTACCATAACATACTTATTACCAGACAGGTGACAAACAGGTGACAAGGATAAATAACAAACAGAACAAAGCATCTCTTGGATGAAACAAACTAAATAATCCCAATAGATAATCCCTTGAAATAATTGTATTATTCCAGAAGAGATTATTGAGAGGAAATGGTCATTTTAAAACTTATATTAGATTCAGAGTTTATGAGAAAACAATCGTGTGATCCTGTTGTGTATGTCACCATATGATCATTAGTAATAAAATGTGATAAACATTAATTTCATGATTAGTGTTTGCTAGGGAGGAGGTGTTTTTCCTATCCCAGATTCTCCTTGCCATTACTCATTGTGCAGAGTGCTGCCTCTGCTTTGTACAAGCAGCTGCCTTTTGCACCGGCTGTATGTGTGAGAAAGGCTCACTCCTGTTCGCACAATGCTCTGCCAGAGTGTGTAAAATTGCTCTGTCAATGCACACTCCCTCACCCAAAGGCTGTCTAGTAACACAATATACACACCCTCCCTCGATCAAAGAGCTATCAGAGGCAGTAAAGGGACTGTGCTGTCTGTGTGTAACAATCAAGGCTTCTCATCTGATCACTACCGATGTGTTTACACACACACACACTTACTTGTATGCACAATGTGCTTAAGCCAGCTGGTAGGACAGCATAGAGTCCACAGTGCTCAGCTGTGAAATGGCAAATTAACATGTGGGTGTCAAATACAGGGAGGTGTTGAGTCATAATGTTATGTGGCATTTAGGATATAATACATATTCCTAGGCTGTAGCCAAGAAATACCTTCAAAATGGTCTATGAATACACTAAAGACATTTTACACCTGTTTACATCTGTTTAGTAGGCTGTCGAGCATCACATAAATTATATAGTAATATATTAAAGCAATCTGCATAGCTCAGTATGAAGAGCACGAACTGCTGTAAAAGAAAAGTCATAACAGCTGACAAGTGTTTGGGATGCTCAGTCAGTTAATCCCTATGCTACAGGGCACATCTGTGCAGCCAAACATTACAAAGTAATGATGGCATATGACCTATATGACATTTCACATACTGTCATCACATAGTGATGGTTGGCTGCATGGATGAGTCATCTTCCCCAAGTGCCCTCTGACTCATGTTGCGTGTTGCAGTCTAGCTCCACGTTGTGATGTTTTCCATCCAGGTTATTCTTGGTCTTCCATGTCTTCTGACTCCCTCCACAAGTTCTGTCATTCACACAAGGCTTTCATCAGTTGTATAATATCTGCCTTCCACCATCATCTCCTGTATTTCTTCTCATTTAAGATGGCTACTTTCAGTATATGAAAGTATGCTTAAGTACTGTAGTATGGTTTGGAGAAGCGACACTAAAATGCCAGTGAGCAGAAACCTGAGCAGTTCAACTGCTATGTCATCTCTCCCCAGGTGCCTTTTATGTAGCTAATTCTACAATGTCTAGCTTAATTTCTTACTTCAGTGGTGCTGGTTCCTTTTTTTGAGCATCAGTCTGAATATTCACCCCCTCACAACTATACACTTCCTTAAAGTTGCTCGCCATCTTTGTCCTTGATGGCTACTTAATGATGCTGGAATACTTTTATGAGCATCTACACATCTTCACATTTGGAATAAAGGATTTCAAGTACCTTTCTGTACATTTTCCAACTTAGCTTGAATATCTCTTTTAAGCATCTATTGTGTTTCACTTCAAGGTTTTCTGTATCACTGGAAATCCAGTTCTTGTTTTTGCTGCAGTTCTTCTGTATTGCTTTCAACATGACATCATTCATTTTCTGCCACAGTTAAATTGGTGTGTGGTTCTTCAAGTTTCTTCAAATTTAATAATCTTTTGGAAACCTTGTTGTTGATCTGAAATGGATAAACAGTCATAAACAAGTATAAAGGGCCACTTAAAAAAAAATAAAAAATAAAAAATAAATAAAAAAGCTGAATATTCATCTCTTGGACTTCAAAAAGTCTCTTAGTCAGATAGGTGTCAGGATTAGGAAATCAGGGTCTAGAAAGTGGTAGCAATGCTACATTAATAGATTTTGGCTTCCACTGAACCTTAAAGAAGATATAGTAGAAGACCAGGTTTGACCTCTATCAGGCAAAAATCTGAGAATTCAATGGACATACATAGGCGTACAGTACCTGGATAGTTGAAGAAAGTGTCTATGTAGCAAGATCCTGCTGTAGGACCTGTGATACAATTTTGGAGAATGTCTTTTAGCATTATGTATGTATCCACTTTAACCCTTGTTTTGGAC
Source organism: Xyliphius kryptos (assembly GCA_025769995.1). Lineage (NCBI taxonomy): Eukaryota > Metazoa > Chordata > Actinopteri > Siluriformes > Aspredinidae > Xyliphius > Xyliphius kryptos. Next base: position 5,321,947 of record JAOUQT010000032.1, read on the forward strand.
CCGCTTTATCACTAGCATGTGCTGTTTGACAAAGGGTTAAAAGTATATAAAAAAGGTATATTCTTCATTTTTGTTATCTTTTACTAGTAACTGCTGCAGTGTGTGTAAATGGTGTGTGATCTTGGCTGGAGAGTGTTTTCCAGCAAGTGTGTAACTAGGGGGTTGGCGGGGGTGTTGTCCCCTTCTCTTTTGCGAATTCCAGCACCACTCCTCTCATTTTTTTGCCAGTGTTGCCATGGTGACATGCCCACATTTTTTTGCCAGCCCCACACAGTGCAGACATCTTTGTTTGGCTAGTGTAACGCCATTTCACAATAAAAGACACTTTTCAGCACAACACCATCTAATCTTTGACTGAGTTCTTTGAAGGGAGCTGTTGATCACAAATTCAAATATAGTTTCTCTATGCTAATCTTGTTGGTAATCCCTAACCTTTGGTTTCTAAAACATCTTGCGAACAAAGAAGTGTTTGTTTATCATTTTCTCTCTTGCATCCATACCCTTCATGGCATCCTTTCATAGCCCTCAGCAAAAATATGTGGCAGGTTGAAACCTTCATATTTTAATACCTAGATCTCTGTATTTAGGTTTGTGTTCAGATCAGGTTTAATGTGAAATAATCTGGAATATGCAAAAAACATTGTGCATAGCTAAAAAAAACAGCATGGTACTGCAAGACTTACATTGGAGACAGAAAGCAAGGCTTTGAAAACTTAAATATGATTAACAATGTATTCCACCCTTATTTTACCGTATGGAGGGATTTCCCGTAGTTGAACAATCTCTGGTGATTCATTTCTTAACCTTACATTATTACCTGATCAAAAATCGGGTATAAGAGTGGATTGTATTTTAATTTCTTCAGTGTTCCCTCTAGTTGGTCTCCCTCTATTTGGTGAACTTTAACCTCTATCCCTGTAGCAAATGTTCCTAATTTTTGCCTCTGGCTGTTGAATCCCCTTCTCCCAGACACCTCTATGATAATATGTGCCTGCTAGCTCTGGCACATCCGTCATAGGGCAATGTGTGCTTTCCATGCACTGCAGAGAAAACTACTTATTCAGCTTATTCATCACCAGCCTGCCTGCTGGTGCTGCCATGGAAACAAGTCCCCACACTAATCTATCTTGTCTTTTGAAGAAAAGTATTTAAGTTATGTTTGAACTCATACAGGAACACAGTTATACTTGTTTTTGGGTATTAGTAAAGTATTAGTAATATACAGCAACAAAATGTATAAAATAAATAGATTATGTTTTTTCTAATTAATAGAGCAAATTATGTTTCTTATAATCAATAATTGTACCCTGTGCACCTTGAGGGATAAGAGAAACTCGGAAAGAGCTTATATATTACAATTTTAGAATTTTGTTCATTCAGTAGCATGTTTCATGACTAAATGGGATACAACGACAAGCATTTGATAATCACTGTCAAATATGGATTTGTCCCAATTAGTAATTCAACATTGTTTTGGCAACTGGTTTAGGAGGTCTCAGCTGCATAAACTGCATCACGTACCTGTATTCTGTCATCCAGGTTGTTTCAACACCAAAACCAGTATACAGTTTTACTTCCTCCAGGAGGTTTAGACCTGAGAACAGTTATTGGACCTAGATGTATACATGCACTCAACTAAGAATAATGAGTGGAGCAAAAATGTTTCTGTAACCTAGTTAAACAATTGAGTCAGTGTTATGCTCACCAGGACAGGCATTTCAATCCTAAAAAATCTAAGACACCCTGCTGTTTAAATAAAAAAGACCTGACACTGACTCCCTTTAGTTTGGTCCTGTTTTCTTTACTTTATAGTGTTTTTTTAGTACTTTATATTGTGTTTTCTATACCTTATAGTTTCCTGTATTTTATAGTGTTTTCTGTACTTGATAGTATTTTATGCACTTTATAGTGTTTTCTGTACTTTATGGAGTTTATAAACAGTTTAATTATTTTTGAAGGCATTGTTGCTTTACAGAATATACCTAAAACAGAAATTAGCTGGTAGGTTTTCCTGAGTGTCTTTTAGAATCTGACACAATTTTTTTGGAGACATTTACTGTCACACATGCTTCTTTTTTGTATTCATTTTATTTTTATTTAAAAAGTGCATGAGGTTTATATGCCTTATTTTTCACTGCCTCCATATCTTCTGTTTTGCTCAGATAACTAACATGGGCCTCTTCAGGAGCTCTTTAAGGGGTCAAGATTGCGGCTGTTGACTTTATAACTCTTTAGAGCCTGCTATTTCACAGCTAGCTACCGACTTTAAACAGGTCTATTAAATGGGCATTTGCCACTTAGCCAGACAGAGACAAGACAGCCAAGGAAGGGGGTCCACAAGTTTGGAATTTGCTTGTCAAACTTACTGAAATATGCCATGGAGATGCTTTTCCAACTGAAGTATTGGGATAAAGTACAAACTGACTTTTACAGCCACATATTCTCCTTATCGTTCTGTTTGCCTTTTAGAAGTCATCAATAGTGTGAGTCCTATACTACAAGCAAGGGTAGGTAGTAATGAGTTACATTTACTCTGTTACATTTATTTAAGTATGTTTTTAAAAAATTATACTTCTAGGAGTAGTTTTCAATCACTATACTCTTTAGTTTTTCTTGAGTAGATTTGTGAAGAAGTAACTGTATCTGGGCTACAATGAGTTCGTTACTTTTCTTTTTACCTCTTAGGTTTTGTACGCATCATTATTTTTTATTCCCTTTGCTTATGCCTCATTTTAATCTTTTATTTTGACCGAGAGAGAGTGATTTCCAAAGGCTCTACCACATGTCTATGTTTTACCAATCAAACTTGGTCGTGCAGTCTCAGCGTAAATGTTTGGCTACTTTGCCCACCTCTGATTACAAGTTGGATATAGGCCACTATATGAAGGACTACTATCTTGAGGAATAATCATTACTTTTAAGTGTAAATCGTGTCATACAGACAAAAATGAATCTTATATTGCTACTCTTACTCACATTGGACATATACACAATGTGAATTACAGATTGCATACATTATGAGATTATGAATATATGGATGATAAATGTTTAGCATAAAGCATGGATATATATTTATATATGCTGATCTGACATCATCAGGGTCATCACACCGAGTCAGTTATCAGTGAATAACTCGCATCATGGATCTGGCAAATTTTTTATGCCAGATGCCCCTCCTGACGAACCCTCACTATTTACCTGGACTTGGGACTGGCACCAGAATTACACTGGCTTGTGCTCTCTAATGGCTGGTTTATATGCTGATCTGACATGTATGGTAATATTTCACCTGTTATTGCTTAGTTTGGAAAGGGACTCAGCAAACAGTTGGTTCTGAATTCAACACTTAAGATGCTTCTGCCGAAGAGGCTGTTGATATTAATCTTAGCCTTAATCTCTGTCAGGTAAACAGAACCCCTTCCTTAGTTCCAAATAGTGACAGGGTCATCCTTGCTAATTAAAACTTTTGTAAACACACCTCCTTTTTCAATATCAATAGACATTGAGGACTGGGGGAACAGGGTGCACACAAACAGGGAAGCTTATTCTCTGTCCTCTACTCCTGTCTCTTTTCTCTGTAATCCACTATATATTCATCCAGGGTAAACTTCTCAAGATGGACAGGGCATGGTTCCGAGTGAAGGGGGGAGCAGTCTTCTCTGGCCCCTGTATGGAGCTGAGGAATTTTTCATTAGTGAACAGCTGTCTCACAAGTGGCCCCAAAGCCATTTTAATATTGCGCAGGCACACAGATTAGGCTGCGCTGAAAAGGAGGCCTGTATGTAATGATCTCCACCGGATCTCTTCTTTGCATATTTGCAAAGCCCTCACAGATGAACACCATATATTACTGTTTGTTTTATTTTTCAAACAAAGGTTTCCAGGGGTCAATAGTAATTATACTAAAGCTCAAGCTCCTTGCTTGAAATGTAGCTTTATAACCAACTCAGTGCTGGAAATCTTTCTTTTTCTCTCTCTCTCTCTCTGTCTCTCTCTCTGACACAATACAATATATAGTAAGAGTAATGACAAGTTTTAAGATTTAAGAACAGTGGTTTTAAAGATGGCAAAGGCATCAGTGAAAAATTAAACATAGTTCGCACATCACATGATATTTGTCCTGTGTTTATTAAATTCTTGATTATCAGCTTCTTAATTAAAGCATGAGGCATCTAATAACAAATGCATAATAACAATAATATATTCAACGTATATAGCGCCTTTCAAAAAAGCTGTATGTAACAATATAACAGAGCATATTTAGTATAATGTATAAAATATGAAAATGTTACCTTTTTACAGTGCAGTCAAGCAAAATAGGTTTTTGTTCAGCCCTAAAATGCAGGGGCTATGTCATAAACAGCTTTACACTTACAATGGAACATTGTCACAGAGCAGCTTTACAGAAATTATATACAGTATATAAATACGAAGTTTAAAGAAGGTGGGTGGTACGATGGCACAGTGTATAGTGCAGTAGTACCACTGCAAGACGATCTCGGTTTTGAGATGTGTGGAGTTTGCATGTTTTTCCTGTGTTCGGGCTGGTTTTTCTCCGGGTACTCCGGTTTTCTTCCACATTCCAAAGACATGCATGATAGGTTAATTGGGGTCTCTAAATTGCCTATCAGTGTGTGCATGTATCTCTGTGTCTGTGTGTGCACCCTATGATGGATTGGCACCCTGTCTAGGGTTGTTCCTGCCCTCGCGACCTGAGTTGCTGGGTGGGCACTGGCTTCCCCATGACCCTAGAACTAGGATTAAGTGGGTATAGAAAATTAATTAATTAATTTAAAGAAGGTTAATTTTTATCTCTAATGAACAAACCAGATGATGATATTGTGATATAGTAAGAAACCTTGGGTTGAACCAGACTCAGAAGTGAATCCCATCCTCATTTGTGTTATAGCATATTAACAATCCAAAAAAGACTGTGAAGGAGTGTGTAGAATTGACCATCAGGGTAGAATCAGCTCTGTCTCAGTGCTAGCATCTGTACCAGTACTGAATTTGATATATGAATAAATTCATATTTATTATTAATTATATAAATAAAATGCTAAATATTGGAAGGGACTATTTCGCCTTTCAAAAATATTGGTTGAAATATGTCCCTATTGCCCCTGTGCAAACCTACACCCTTTGACAAATCTATGTGGTGACATGGCGATCATCTTTAGTGAAATTATCACTCATAACATCTGATAGTAATTAGTATAATCATGCCTAGCCATTTCAAAGAGCCCAGTTACGTCTACTTGAACCTCTAGTTGCCAGAAAATAGCACAAGCCTGTTAAATATCATTTATATTGGGCTGGAAGGCCTGTAGAATTATTAGTATTATAAAACAGGTATAGTGCTGGTAAGATTTTATTGCTGCACTTTCTGGGTTTTCTGTGTTTCTTTGTTTCAGTGTCTATCTGTCTTGGAAACATTGTTGTATAATTTTGGATTTCGGTTATAATTATTTTAGTTTTGTTTTCTTGTGCAATTTCAGTGACTTATACTAGGTCATATAATCTAAAAAATAATTACCTTTTCCCTCTTGCTCTCCTTCCCTCTGTCTTAGTTTGAATGCACATGTAAAGATGTCTAGTCTCCAGCAGGGCAGTAGAGGAGATGGGCATTACAACAGGCTAGAGTTACAGGGCCGAGGATGGTGATGAAAAGCAGAGCAGTCTGACAAAATGTAACTATAACTCAGAGTCTTCTGCTTCTTACGCACAAGTAAGCTCAGCTCTTACAGAGTGAAATGTGTAACTGATTCCTATAGACCATACGGTTGTTTTCATGAAAGAGAAAATGTCCGAAGAAAGAAAGAAACTTTTCTAGTTATTGAACAGTTATTTTATTTATGTTCTCACTAAATATTTGTATAATTAAAGAGAATATATTTTAATGAAATAGTTTGTGGACAATGAGTAATTGTTTGGAGTGTACAAATATGAGTTTCATCCAGCATTCATGTTGTTCGTTCATGATCACCACATCACAACCACACAATCTCCTTTTTCTCACTTTTTGACTCTCTTTCTCCAGCTTTGCCACTGCCTCTCCCTGACTCTCTCTTTCTCTTGCTCTCTCTCTCACTGACTCTCGCTGTTGCTCTCCCTCTCTCTCTCTTTCTCTCTCTCTCTCTCTCTCTTTCTCGCTCTCTCTCTCCCTTTCTCCCCTTTTTTCTCTCCCTCTCCCTCTCTGTCTCTCTCTCTCTGGCTTTTTGTCTTTTGTTTTTTTCTTCTTTTTAGAACTGTCACCCTGTATATAGGAACTGTCCCTCAGCATTGAGCATGCTTGCTGGATAAGTCCAGCTGATCAAACATATTCTGTGTACCTGGCTGTCTGATCTCTCAATTCAGCTGTGTGCTCATCTCCACCATCAGCCACCCTACTTACATTTTCATTCCTCATTGTTATCATTTAAGCTCAAATTTTCTATTGTCTGTAATGATTTAAATAAAAAATAATTTGTATGTTAGGAATATGTTTTTTATTTTCTAGATATTATTTGTTTGACAGTTTTAACAAGTCTGTAAACTCTGTTCTATAACTATTTTGCACCTGGCTTACTTAAACGTACGATGTTATTAAAGTAGGGAATGTTTAGAGTATTCAAAATGCCTACATGCTATATGTATAAATTATGTAATTATTTCAGAGGGACAGAACATGTATCATTGCCCTCTGCTTTGATGTTATGCAACTATACAAATATTTTATAGATTTCAAAACCTTTTTATGGATTCATTTGGAGGTTTTATTTATATACATTGGCAAACCAAAACCTTTCTTTAATAGTTTCATTAAATGAACTTACAACAACTACTACAACATATGCAGTATAATAACTGCACTATTACATCTGTTGTAAAAGAATATATTTTATATAACATATATTGTTCATTCATTATCTTCCACTTAATCTACATGGGTCATGAGCCAGCCGGTACCCAACCGGACACTCTGGGAGCAAGAGAAAGCACACAGAAAGAACACGAAAATCTACACAGAAATTTACTGGGTTGTTCCCCCCGGGAAGGCAGCCTTTTTTTTTTTGCTGTAAGGTGACAGCATTCCACATGCTTCCACCATGCCACCATTATTATTATATCTACTATTATTATAATTATTTATTTTATTTTATTTGTTTGACCATGTTTACACTCTAGCATTTCCTGTGCCTGTTTGGACAAGGAGTTCTTCTGTGCAGCTTTTGGTTACACCCACCTGTTCACCTGTACCCACCCATTTCTTCCACATTTTGGCCCCTATTCATTCCATTAGGAAACTTGACATTTTTGATTAAAAGGGCACATTGGTTTGAGATATCATTGGTTTTAAGAGAGTTTATGGATGGAAACCTCCACTTGTTCACCTGCCCCACCCATTTTTATCAATTTTTTGCCCCAAGAATGAAATGCTCACTGTATTACGAATGCAGGGATGCACCTGTGCAACACACTCACAGTTTCTTTGAACTGCATTTATTTTTATTATTATTAATATTATGATTATTATATGTGTTCATAATTAGTTTAATGTAACTGATATTTGACTCACTAAGCAGACAATAATGTGTGCAAGACATCATAGATGCATACAACCCTGTGAAAAATCAGGTTTACTAATATAGATTGTGACCTGCTTCCATTAATACCTAAAATCATATTAGAACACAGAATACAATAGAGATCTGTCGAGATAAATCATCTGTATCCATCATAGTGAACAAGATAGTTCAAGAATATTTGCAACAACAACAAAGCTGATTCATTGCAATACAAGGTTTGAGTTTTAGATAACATGAACCACAAGGGACACAGTCATCATCCCACAATCTATGGAAACTGTGGGTGCATAATTTGGTAGATATTTCTCCAACACATAAAGGGTATCAAAGTGAGGGATTGGAAGTGTCTGCTGAGAAATTTTCTTTGTGTTTCTCAGGAGAGACACAAGAGAGAGCCCAAAGATTGTTCTGATGTAGATGGCAAACTCTGGACCATTAGTGATTGTACACATTCCCTTCTCTAATGTATTTTACTTTTACCTGCTGGGAGTTTAATTAAAAAACAAAGTGCCTCAATTTAAAGCTCATTACTATGCTAATGTTGTAAAGAGGGGGAGGCGATTAAGCCACTCTTAGTGCTGAGTCGAACTTGCCCTGGGGACTGTGTAAAAGACATAGCAACTCTTTATTTGGCTTCATTACTTTACACTGTAATCTCACCACACCAAAGAGAAATGCTGATACTAAGCATTAATGGAGGCCAATTTCCTTATGGATTATTAAACAGAAGTATTATTTTGCTTTAATTAATATAGTATCGTGTTACTTTAATGAAACAGCATTATTTATATTATCTTTAAACTTTAAGGACTTTAGTTATGATCTATTACATTAATAATGTGCCTGCCCAAAATTGGTCTCAACATTACAGTGCCAGACAAGGTTTGTCTTATTATTGCTTCTACATAATGTAAAAACTATACAGTATATTGTTTTTTTTAAACAAAGCTTTATTCACAGTTAAAGCCTAAATGCCCAGTAGAGACCACATTACTAGAGCCAGCAGGTGTTAAAGTATATCATTCCGATTTGTGAGAATTTCAGAAATAGAAAGGTTGATATGAGCAGGTAATAAAACCAATACCCCTAATCTTCATTCATTCATTTTCTTTCAGCCGCCCACCCGGCAACTCTGGGCAAAAGGACAAGAATAACCTTGGGGTTCCAGTCTATATTATTGCACACTGACAGTCATTCACACATTAATGGCCACTTTAATGACAGAAATTAGCCTTGCTTGCATCTATTTGGAATGAACATGACAAACCACACAGAAATTTCCTGAGTTGTCCTTGCGGGACCGAACCTGGGTCCTACTTGCTGTGATGCAATAGTGCTACCCATTACACCACAGTGCCGGGCTCCAATCTTCTATTGAGTAAATTCATAGGCAAATTAGCCACTCTTAGTGCTAAGTTGAACTTGCCCTGGAGACTATGTGGAAGGCATATCTACACCACTGTGCCACCCACTTCTAATCTTTAATTCCATCAAAATGTTATTATAGCACAAACAGTAACAATAGACATCGTTACAATGAAGATGGACATGAATAAATGACTGAATGAAATAATCTTGTTGGTGGTATAAAAGCTACAATTGACTGTTTATTTGAATATTACTGTTTTCAAGCAGATGACACAAAGTTTTATTTTAAATACATCCCTCCACAAAATAAAAGCTCAATTATGAATAATGATAACAGATACTTTCTTCTCTGTATTTTATCAATCTGAGGTGCAGTGAGCACAAGGTCATTTCATCTACGAAGTTTCTTACCAGATTGATGATTAAAACCCGGTGACATTTTTGTCACAAACCTGTATATAAATATGGTATATAAATATAAAATGTATATACAACAAGCCATGTGGAGAGAGAGAGGCAAATTGAGCAACAAGAGTTGACTCCTTGAACATTGTCTGAATGGAAAAAAAATACAAACCCGATTCCAAAAAAATTGGGATAAAGTGCAAACTGTAAATAAAGCGGAATGCAATAATTTACAAATATCAAAAAGCTGATATCGTATTCACAATAGAACATATACAAAGTATCAAATGTCAAAAGCGAGCTAAATATTGGCTTATTTGAAATTTTGTGACAACAACACTGCTCAAAAAAGTTGGAACGGCATAATAAGAGGCTAAAAAAGTTAAAAGTAGAAATCAGGGACGCCGTGTCTTTAGGACTTAAGAGGAGAATAACAACCCAAGTTGTTATCAGCGCTCAGCTCAGAAGCCTGAATTTCTGATGGTATGGGGTTGCATTAGTGTGTGTGGCATGGGCAGCTTGTGGCATGGGCAGCTCATCAATGCTGAAAGGTATTTCCAGCTTCTAGAGCAACATATGCTCCCATGCAGACAATGTGCATTTTCCAACATGACAATGCCAAACCGCATACTGCATCAGTTACAGCACAATGGCCGCATAGAAGAAGGGCCCGGGTACTGAGCGTGACAGCCTGCAGTCCAGATAGAAAACATTTGGCGCATCATAAAAAGGAAGATACAACAAATAAGACCTAGGACTAGAATCCTACAATAGCCAAGAATGGGTGAACATTCCTATCCTTCAACTTGAGAAACTTGTTTCCTCTATCCCCAGACAATTACAGACTGTTGTAAAGAGAAAATGGGCTGTCTTAAAGTGGTAAACATGGCCTTGTCCCAACTTTTTTGATGTGTTGTTGTCAAAATATATTGAGAAAAACAATATATTTTCTCAGTTTAGGCATTTGATATATCCTTCAAGTTCTGTTCTAAATTAAATATGAAATTTCGAAACTTTTACATCATTGCATTCTATTTTTATTTACAATTTGTACTTTGTTGCAACTTTTTTGTAATCGGGTGTATGTGTACACCAGAGTATAACTTGTAGATAGGCAGTAATAAAGAAGGAGACATAGAGCACATTTTACATCAGTGCAATATTCTTAAAGATTAAATGATCTTATATAATCTTGGCAAACAAACATTAACCCAGTGCTGTTCAATTTTCATGTCCAGCCATTTTAAGAGATTTCCTTTACCTGTACACATTTAAACATATAACTATAACTATAGAGTTGATCATGATGAGATGTTTTTTACTGCTTTGAACATGATTTCAGTATCTGAAATTCACTGTTTCATTTTTAAATGCATTCATTTTACATGGCACCAAATGTTTGCATATAATATTCCACGTATATGACCATAGCTAAATCTTCTCGATCTTTATTTTAAATCTCTTTTACTGATCACTTTCATCCTTTACATGCTGTTGCATATTACAGAACCCTTTTCATGAACAGATAAGATCTTTACTGTTCTCAGACATGGATGCTCGCCATCATGTTTTCATAAGAAACATTACCCTTAATTATTCGCATCACAAAATCAACTTGATGCTATGACATTATTTTCTACTTTATTTGCCGCAAAATGTATGATCATCCAGATCCATATGATTGGCATGTACTGAATACACTAGGGAGCTCAGCTGGTGAATCCAAAGGAATAATGTTCAGTACGATGGTTTACAACTGTCCTTCTGTGTAATCCTCATTCTTTCTCTGTCTCTGATGAAGATGTAGTGACATAAGAAGTCATTCTTCTATAAACTGTTATGACCTTCCCCTCATGCGTGTTCAACTGAAAGTGAGACGAGAATAGGTGGGGAGAAAAAGCATGTGTTACTAAATGTATGCCAATTATCCCAACCTGCCCCCACCCTATCCCCCACTCCTTCAAGCTTGTCTTTTTATCTCCCTCTGGTCTATGATCCTTATCGCCAAGGCAGGGGCATACAGAGGAAGGTCTTTTGTGGTGGGGAAATCATTGGCAACATGTGGTGAAAGCTTTAAGATGTTGTCACACTTTAAGTTGCTTATAATCCATTCAGAGGGTAGAATTCTCCGGTAAGCTGTAGGCGTGCTTTGTGTTATAAAGGAGAGAAGAAAAGGCAACTGGAAGGTAAGAGCTAGGTTTTAAACCAGTCTTGAAGATATGTTTAGCTTAGAATACATCTAAAAGATTGCTGTTTTTTCCTCCAGAAATATCTTAATCTAACAAGGATTGTTACATGTTCTCTGTGCCCAGCATTTGAGAAATCTGAATAATCCCACCTTTCAAAAAGGAAATGAAATATGTTCAGGTACTCTGGATAATTGAGTAAATATTAAGTAGAATCATTTTGATTATTTAGCTAGTTTTTTACTTTTTAATGTTAAGCTCCATCATTCCATACACTTATAGATGTCGCAGATGGTCATTCCTTGAGGAAAAGTTGTAAGTCCATGCATGAGAACACAAATAAATCCAATGACAATTTATTGTGTGTGCATGACTGACTATAAGCTCATAATGGTCATCTGGGGAGCGTTCTAGGGATTATCTCTAATTTTACTTATGTGCTTCAGGAATCATAATTTGGTCTTCACTGCCTGAGTTACACCTGTTGATCTCAATATACATAAAAATATTGAATATCTTTCAATCTATGCACACTCCAAATCCATCTATATACATACAGTATGTACACCTCATCTCACTATTTTCCACTTCATTTGAGTTTCTGCTAAAATAATGTAATATCTCTTTTGTTGGTGTTTATAGTAGCCATACTCTACGAATACACTTTGAAAACAAGTAAGAGTAAGTATGACTTCAGACATGCTTTACTTGAGATCAAACTGTGATCTCAAACTGATCGAATATGATCATACAGTTTGTTTCCGGTAGCGGTGTATGCACTTATTAAGTTTGTAGAGCAGAGTAGCTTAAAAAGGCCCAGATGTGGGCTGGTGTCCAGCTCCAAAGAGCTGCAACTCCACTGGAGTTCTGTCTTTCTTCTTTCCCGTATGGCTTTCATCTTAAACCACAGGACAGAAATCCTCCCCAGACCAGGCACGGCATCTGAGACAACACTGACCTTGTTTATGCCATTGTTTACAACATATTTACTGTGCAGCTATGCCTGTAGCAGCCATGCTAACAGGAGGTCTGGACTCTCCATGCTTTACTGCACTCTATTGCAAACTCTGGCTGTTAATCAGGTAATGTTAAGGGGATTGAGAGTGGTGACTCCACCGGTTGGCCTTCGTCTGCTCGCACTGTGGTGTTGTTTGTAAAGAGCATTCTTTTGGCGCTGAACTTGGAAAGGTATTAAAATGGGATTAGCGACTCCTCCACAATCCTGTGCTTGTGTCATTCATTCATTCTCTCTCTCTTTCTATCTCTCTTGCTCTCTCACTCTCTTTCTGCAATCCACTGCCTTTGCCCTGTTTGATTGTGGATAGCAGTGGGAGTTGAAGTGACTGTGCCTTTCAAAAAGAAAAAAAGGGTAGGATTAAATCCCTACTCCACTGCTCCCTGCTAATTCCTCTTGTTCCTCCTAGAAGGATTTACTTCTGCTGCCAGCTTTGTGAATAGCTTTCTCTGGCCATCCGAAAAGCTAGCAATCGCCTTCCTGCAAGGGTGTGGTTGCTATAGCAGGGGCATCATGCATGGCTATTTCATCAGAGATCCTGCTGAGGATGTCGACCTTGGAGGGCGGGTCTGACAGCAACCAAAGAAGTCAGGATTAGAATCCAGGACAAAGCTGGACAGGAAGACTTCAGAAGGAACGAAAGAGAATTACAACAGCAAAAATAATGCAAAGTGACAGAGAGGGGAAATAGAAAAATAATGGCTTACAAGATTAGTGCAGCAGGGTAAGAGAGGAGGAGACAGAAATAATAGGATAAAAAGGAATGTTTTCATTTGGACAATAAGTATTTCGAGAGCATGGAGCGGAGAGGTGAGCAAGCGAATTCAGGAAGTGCCACTGCGGCTCAAAATGGTAATTTCCAGCTTATCCCTGTTTTCCAGGCTTGATATTTCAGGAACTGAATAAACATTTAACCTGGACGTGTGGACAAGATTTGGACACATCACACATATGTTTGTTAGATCCAACATTTTGCAGTCTAAGTTTATCAGTCTAACTTATAATTATGTTTACAATAAAAAAATTATATTGCAATAAAAGTAAGACAATTAGGTAATGGTGTGCAACATGATAATTTTATTACTTTTAGTTTCTTTGGTGGGTCTGTGTCAGTATTCAATTCTATAATTATTGATACGCTTGCTTTATTATTATTAATGCTTTCCCTATTTAAGAAAAATTAATATAAAAAAATATATCCAGAGTACAACATATTTAACAGAAAATTTTATATAACTTCCCCTCTCTCTCTCTTTGCAATATTCTGCGCATTGTGCAGAATTGCTGAATTTTTATAGGTACTACCAATATAAAAAACAAAAACTCCATAATCTTATTAAAACAACAATACATTTCAGATGATCAGATTTTCCATTTCACGTGAATGCCGATGTTCATATTGTTCAAGCTTTAAATGCTGTCTCAGACATTTAAGAGAATTAAACACCTTGTAAATAAAGTCATTATTCACTTTCAGTATTTAACATCATGTACAATGGTGCCACAGACAATAGGGCACTTTATATTTAAACAATAGCTATCTGTACAGGTGGGGGTAATTACCACAAATGTCACAAAAGACAAACATGATAAAAACCAAACAATAATACCCTAGCTATCCTTTTCTAAACATCAGCGCAGCTGCCCACCAAAACCCAGTGTTCCCCATGCATGGAATATCAATTTCTATATCATTAATATATACAAAGGCTGCCACTTCTGCCCCCTCACATGGCCTCGTATTTACACATATGAGTATCAGTAGATGATGGTGATTGGCCTTCCCTATTTCTCTAGTAGTGCACAATGGCATTGATGCAAAGCACAGATATAGACAAGCACTGCAGCAGCTGTCCCACCAGTACGAGCAAACAAAAGAGCCGGAAGCTAATAAATAAGCTGTGATGGGCTGGACAGTATCACACTCGTACGCTTCCTTTAGCAGCTCATTTATGCTTTGGCTCTATACTTTCAGTCACAAGGATGGACTATATTAGCTCTGACTGTAATCTAGTTATTATCTGAGCACAGAGGAAATGAAAGTGAAGGCTGTGTTTAACCAATAGTTTGTGATAAACATGTGTTTTTTTCTTTTATCTAAGGGCACAGGTGAGCTCCCTTTACTTGGCTGGCTATTTGTGATAAGTTAGATGTAACATCTATGAAACGATAACATGGTCCCCATTCATATTAGTGCCAGTTTCTGTATGTATCCATATAAATAGATTGTGGTATGTATAAAATATCACTTCAGTCTCATTCAGTAGCTGGTCACATGATCCTTTAAGGCATGATTTAAAGGCTTATTGTTCCAGCAGCAACAGTGCCTATCTAATCACTGTGAGGTAAAGCCAGTGATTTGTGCTGCTGATTGAAGTTTGCTGGTGCGTTTGGCACAGGGTGAGTAGCATGCTTTCAGACACTCAGCAATCCTCTGACTGCTGAGACATTGAGAGGTTATTCACCGTGCTTTAAGAGATGAGCCGTTGTCAAGCGATCACCCAGCGCCCCAACCACACACCCACTTCTCCCTTAATCACTGTGCTGTAATAGCCAAGCACATGTAGAGACATTTAGCATCAAGACAAACTGGTATTCTCTGATATTCAACAGTGGCAAACTATATAAGCACAAATCAATTATTTGGACAATGTTGCTTATCATGGCATCCTTCCATGGTTTCTGTCTCCTCAGATTATTTGCTACTAAATGCAGTGGATGCCTAGAGAAGATAGCACCCACAGAGTTTGTGATGCGGGCATTAGAGTGTGTGTACCACCTCAACTGCTTCTGCTGTTGTGTGTGCGATCGACAGTTGCGCAAAGGTGATGAATTTGTACTGAAAGACGGCCAGCTACTGTGTAAGAGTGACTATGAAAAGGAGAAAGACCTGCTTGGATCTGTCAGCCCTGATGACTCTGATTCAGGTAAGCAAAGCACTTTCTTGTAAATATCTCTTTAATTAATATTTGTATTATTATGTTAATATGTTTACACAAAATATCATCATGAAAATAGTATGCATCCATTGCATTAAATGATACTCTGTACATTAGGATATATTGTGCATTAAGTAAACAGGCAGCTATATAAGGCATAAATGTAACAAATATAAGCTAAGGAATATAGATGACTTTTTGCCTCAGAGCATTAGAGCAACGAAGCTCCTGGAATGATGGAGTGGAGTGTAGGGCTCCAGGTTTAGCACCAGACCTAGGGTTCCCATCAGTCTTCTCTTCCGCTCCTAAATGTGCATATGCATGCTGACTTTAAAGGGGCCAAAGTGTTTATTATCCTAATTGGCACTTGCTGCAAATGCCGCAGAGGCTATTAAATGCAACCAAATTGCAGGAGCCCTTCATTTCTGGAAACTGCCACTCGGGGTTTTAGCCATTACATGGTTTTTAACTTTTGAACTCTACTGTGTCATAGAGTTTAGCCCGTTTTCTAATTATGATTATTATTCTATCACACACAAGCTGCTTTGTCTTATTAGATGAAACCTCCATCCACTGAACAATAAAGCTAATCCCCTGCTTGGCTATTGTAATTACAGTAGGAGAGCCAGGAGCCATTTTATTTAGATGGCACATTAGTACAACCTAGTAAAAAATTTTACATACATTTTTATTTGATTGACTGTCTGAGGATCAAACATATTAACACCATCTAATTGAGACACAGTGATTAGTTGAGTGAATAACGTCTTTTTGTCCTAATGTGTATAGGAATATTGGATATTTGGCATCACGCTGGGTTTGATTTTATCACCTAATAAAGTTGGGTCTAAAACTTTTTGCAGTCTCATTTTCAGAATTTTACTGCGTACCTTGGTTTAGTCATTTTTGTCTTTTTGGACAATTTTCTTAAAAATTCTTAAAGGGTCATGGGTATTGATGAGACATACTTTTTTACTTTTTTTGCACAAATTTCACATACACATTCT
This sequence comes from Xyliphius kryptos, assembly GCA_025769995.1. NCBI lineage: Eukaryota > Metazoa > Chordata > Actinopteri > Siluriformes > Aspredinidae > Xyliphius > Xyliphius kryptos. Next base: position 5,338,435 of record JAOUQT010000032.1, read on the forward strand.
CCCAACAGTGTAGCAGCATTATGTCCTGACATCTTATCAAAGATTTATTCTGTGCAAAGCAGCCAAAGCTGTGTGTTATTAATTATAAATGACACATTGTCCAGTCCAGTGACAAATGCGCATACTTCAGAGCGCTTTGCAAAACGTAGCTATAGCCTTTTAAGAGGATGTGGCCCATTCTTTCAGCAATAAATTGATAAAAGTATTAAAACCACATGTGTCTCTTTTCGTTATGAATGTAGTAAGTCTGAATCTCCCAAAAATGTAACAGAACAAAAACATCTATTCATCAATAGCTTGTCTAAAATACTGCAGACAAATGTGCTGATTCCTGTGAATGACGGATTTCTCCTCAGAGAAGAGCGAGGATGAGGAGCTAGATATCAAGCCCGAGAAGTGCTCTGGAGGCCCGGGCAAAGGGGACGATGGAAAGGATCCAAGGAGACCCAAACGACCACGTACCATCCTCACCACACAGCAGAGGCGAGCCTTCAAAGCTTCATTTGAGGTGTCCTCCAAACCTTGCCGAAAGGTACCATACCTTTGTAAAAAAGACAAAAAATATTTATATATGGCTGTTATCTGTGCTCTCACCTCACAGCAAAAAGGACCCAGTTCGATCCCGGGTTCGGCAACCTGGGAAATTTCTGTGTAGAGTTTGCAGAGTGTTCTCCACACTAGGTTTTCTCTGGGTATTCCCTCTGGTTTCCTCCCGCAAGACATGCATTCTAGGTTAATTTGTGTCTCCATAAGTGGCCCTTTGTTTGTAAATGCGTGTGTGACTTTATGTGTGTGCCCTAGGATGGATAGGCTCCCTGTCTATGGTTGTTCCTGCCCTTGCTCCCAGTGTTTAAGTTAAGCAGAAGAAAATGAATGAATGAATGTGTATATATTAACTGATTTAAGCCAATAATGATAGAAACTCATTTACCATATTATATGTAGTAAAAATATACATTCCTTTAATTTTATGTTTTTTTTCTGCTTAACTTTATTCATTAATATACATCCATAAATTAGGAAAACAAATATTGAAATTAATATTTCCCTATCTACAATACATGATGTCATTAAAAGATTCACATAATTTGGAATAAATTCAGTGTACACTTAGCAAGGGCTCAAAGCTAAACTTAACCCCAATATATCCAATGGATTATGTGTGCTCTAGACCAAAGTATCCCGAATAGGATTAGCAACAGGTACAATGCCAGGGTCATTGTTTTTTAGAGAAACAACATGACCTATATAACATGGATGTCCATAATAAGAATGTATTTGTTAATTATGATGGAAATAAGTATTTGGTCAATAACTCAATATTTGCATAAAATTTGTTGGCAATGACAGAGGTCAAAAGTTTCCTGTAAGTCTTCACCAGATTTGAAAGTGAAAGGGATTTTCCACTATGCTTGCACACAGTGGAATTTGTCCTTTACATTTAACCCATTCGTGCAGTAAAACACACACATATACACACAATGGTGAAGTGGCGTAGTGTGTTACTTTGGTCCCAACACTTTGCAGGTCATTCATCAGGTTCAACCGTGTAGTACTGGGATTTTTTCTCACCGATCTCATGATCATTTTGGCCCCACAATATGAGATCTTGTGTGGGGACTCAGATTGAGGGAGAAATCCATTTACACCAACCTGCTTGCCTATTGTAGATTCATTCTTCCCAGCCTGGTGCCGGTCTACAATTTTTCTTGTTTAGTTTGGTGTCTGACTGTTTGAGGCTGTGGACAGTTGTCTTTTATACAAATAACAAGGTTATGCAGGTGCCATTAATACAGGTAACGAGTGGAGGACAGGCAAGCTTGTTTGTGTGTGACCAAATACTTATTTTCCACCATAATCTATAAATAAATTCAGACAATCACAATCAGAGGATGACTAAATACTTTTTGGCCTCACTGCGGTCCTGGCCTGTCCTCAGTTAAGCATTTATAAACAATATTGAAACATTACTGTTGTACACATGAGTACAGGGAAAATAGAATAAACGCCTGAAATAAATAACTGATCATTTTCATCAGTGCCAAAGTGTCTTTTAAATGTTGTGAGAAAGAATGGTGTCATTAAACATTGGAAGGCAGGAATGTATGTATAGTAATAAGTGAAATGTAGCTGACTAGACAAAATTTTCCTAAATTAAAATCATAGTAAATTAACAATTTTAATTTTAAATAGTGTTTATATTGGCTTTGTAATTACAGTTATAAATAATTAAATGACAAACAGCTACTTAACATTGGTTAACATTGATGAATTAAATGAAAGAGCCTCTTTGATATATGTGAGATGTTGGTTATTTTGCTGTTTTTGTATGCAGGTAAGAGAAACCCTGGCAGCCGAAACAGGCCTGAGCGTACGTGTGGTTCAAGTGTGGTTCCAAAACCAAAGAGCTAAGGTGAGCCCTCATCCTTCACAATCTATTACATACATGAACTCAGTGTTGTACAGACTGAGACCAAATAAAACCACAATCTGTGAGTAATCCTCTAACCACAGGCATTGCCAAAAGGGAGCGCACTGGTCAGGATAGATACAGCAAATCTCAGTTGTAATCTGCCTCAGGCTTAACCTCTCACTGCATTCCACAAAAACTCCCTGCAAAGAAAAGAGTGATGTACTCACATCCATTGCATTCTTACGTTTGTGTCTGAAACCCACCTTCTAGCTCTGATGCTATCTTCAAAAGCCACACGATAATATAATGTATTCAGATAGACAGCTATGTAGTTCAAGTAGAGGTGAACAACATGAAGCATAAAATTTTGAGTTAGAAAAAAGAAATAGACAGGGTTTGAGATGTCCCGTACTGTTCTGATTGTGGCTTTGTCTGTGTTTTTTCAGATGAAGAAGTTGGCTCGAAGACAGCAGCAGCAACAAGAGCAACAAAACTCCCAAAGGCTGGGCCAAGGTACAATGTCCCAACATGAACCTCAATGTAAACTTCCATCCATCCATTATCTTCTGCTTAATCTACACGGGGTCGTTGACCAGGCAGGGCCACCCGGCAACTCTGGGCACAAGGGTGGGAATAACCCTATACAGGGTGCAGTGCCATCATAGAGCACACACACATTCACACACTATGGGCCGCTTTAGAGATACCAATTAACCTTCTTGCTATGAGGCGACAGCAGGTATTTGGTCACTGCAAGTTTTAAGTTTTTACTGCAGCTCATTAGCTTGTTATTGGAAATTGTTCAATCGGATGTCATTGGCCATGTCTCAACGAGAATCTCAGACCAGCAGACTATTTATTAATTCATTATTATCCACATAATCCCCATGGATTCGCGGGCCAGCCGCTGCCCCTGGAAATTCTGAGCAACCCTAGAATCGATCATAAGGCACACATACACGTGCACACATACACATACATGATGCAACATAAGTGGTGCCCAACCTCAAACAAAGCAGATTCTGAGCTCTGTCTGATATAAATCACAATAAATCATCTATAAATACATTTTATAGAAAAAACTAGGGATATGCAGAGGTGTTTCTGAAAATGGTGAAGTCATTTACATTAAAAGCATATTAAACGTGCCTGTATGTTGACCTTTTTGCCCATTTTTCGGGCATCTCGGATTGCTATTCAGTCAAGAAAACAGAATTTTGGTAGAGCTTAAAATCTAATCTTATAAAAATCTTATAAAAAAAGATCCACACATCAGTAGAATACAATGTATTGTTACATTTATGTTAATTGCTAATACTGGCTATGGTATTAACATTACATAAATGAATGTGAAAAAAAATACATCCAATAAAACTGGTCATGTTGGCAAACTTATTTTACCTCAAAGCTAAATGAATGGCATCAGCATAAAGTAAATTTAGATTGAAGATCCCTAGAGAGCCCAGATAAGAAGCCTGCATAGCTGTTGTACAACCAGAGAACAGTTCTTTCTCTCTTTACTTTGGGGAAATCCCAAAGCTAATATTGACATTTTACTGCTGAGTAGACCCTCTTGTACATGCTCTGCTGGAAACTCATAATCTGGAGATCACTGAATCATCTTCAGCTATAAACCAAGAGTAATAATACTTTTATTTTATAGACCAATGTTCGACTATTCTCATGGTGCATCCAGTTATGAGGCTTTACCACAAACCTGGCTGTAAAAAAAAAGGAAAAGGGCACAGTGCTGGATTGCTGTCAAGTTTCAGAATTGTAGAGTCATCACATACTCACAAGTTCATAGTCGGACTTTCCCGAACTCTAACAGATATTCACGAGTTCAATCATTCAGCAGTTTGATGGTGTCCTTTAGAGTGTTTTAGATATTTATCACTAATTTGTGTCATTAGTGTAATTTGGGTGGACAGTAATCTCTTTTACCACTCAGTATTAATGGCAAAATCCAATGCAATATCTCAAAGTATAAATACATATATAGTATTGCTATGAGTAAATGACTGAACTGCAAAAGCAGTAAGTCACAGCTTTATAAACTATAAAATATAAACTACCAACATTAAATACCCTTTCAGTAGAACCAAGAAACAAATAATGGTAGATTGTGGTGATCTTAAGATATTCATTCTAGCCATTCTTCAAGAGGTCAAAACTCTAAAGAAAAGATTTGAGATGCCGGGCTTGTGTATCAAAGCGACAAGACTCATAGCCCTTAGCTATTGGAGAGAGTGACTCATAGAGGAATTCTCAGTTGCATTTGTCTGCAAGAATCCTGTTGTGCTCCAGAGGAAGCATGTTTCTTGTTTAGTAATGTTTCAATGAGCTCAACTTGATTCTGAGGACAGATATCTTCAGTTTAGTTATGCTAGTTATAAAGTGTTTGTCCTGGTATACATTTTTGCATCGTAAGTAAACTAGATACAACGTATATTCAGGTGGTCTTTTGGGTTTGATCAATCTAAGCAGTTACAAAGCCAAATGTATTTATTTTTCTGTCTGCTTCCAGAGGTGATGTCCAATAGGATGGAGAACATGATGAACTACACGCCACTGGCCTCTGCACAGCAGCAGATGGTTGCTATGGAAAATAGTTACACCACTGATGCCTTCCAGCAGGGTTTAACACCTCCTCAGATGCCTGGAGACCACATGAACCCATATGGTTAGTAGTTCACTGTGTGTTTGGATTATATATTTCAGAATTGTTATAAAAAAATTTTATTACAAAATCCAACTATACCATAGATGTTTTTTAATCTGGTTGTTTTAATTATAATTGTGATTACCAGGATTAATAGAAATCCAGCAAACAACACAGCACTGTTAGTAATCATATCACATAAACAACAGGTCAACCATTCTCCATATATTTCATCCAAATAAATGTGCAGACTATTTAAAATATAACCAGTCCTTTTTCACAACAACTTAACATACAGCATTGTGCTTTATATCTTACTTTTATTTTTGACACACATACTATAAAGTACACTGCTCAAAAAAAGGGAACACTTAAACAACACAATATAACTCCAAGTAAATCAAACTTCTGTGAAATCAAACTGTCCACTTAGGAAGCAACA
>JAOUQT010000032.1:5344051-5354487 GCA_025769995.1 Xyliphius kryptos
CCCCCTCCCCGACCCACTCACCCACCTACCCACTCACACAAACACTCATCTTCTCACCCACACACACACACACAAATATACACACAAATATATACCAGCAAAATCATAATGGCTTTGGAGTTTATACATTTAAAATGAACATATTATTATTATAAAACCCAGCGATAAATTGCTGCCCTATCCTGGGTGTATTTGCCCAGTGCCCAAGACATTTTCCCCTGGATGGACATGGGGAACACCCCACAACTCTCGTAGAGGATTGGTATTATAGAGTGTGGTTTGTGGGAATTAAAAATCTAAAATGATTAAGTATTGTCATCTGCATGACTACAGTGTCCACTTAATTGCTTAAGTGATCCCAACAACACCAACAACAACACCACCACAACCGAGGTAGTATTTGGTTGGTCCAAACCCCTCAGTGCTCCATATAAGCATGATAAAAGAACACAAACTGTACATCTACAGATGATCTACATCTGATTTTAGATCTATAAGGTGGGGCAATAGTTTGGATGTGTCTACAGTTCGTGGAAACAGAGTTCAAACAGAGATTAATCCATCACCCAAACAGTATCTGATGATGAAAATGACTGCGGGACAGAGTCATGGTGCTGAAACAGTTTGTGAGGAAACAGAATGTTAGTGTAGAACTACAAAGTGAAGCTGATATAATGGACAAGGATGGCAGAATCACAGAGGTGGACCTAATAAAGTGGTGTATATATAACGAGTTCATAAAATAGCAATGGTAATGACACGTACAAGCCTGAACTCTGAAAAACGTCATGCCCCCCCCCCCCCCATTACGTTGGTTCAGGTTTACATCATGTACAAACTCAGACGTGTGCTTGGTGTTAATGATTTATAGGCTTAATAAATCTAGACGCAAGGCTCACGTTACCTAACCAAATAGACGTTAAAACAGAAGAAATTCATCCAGAGCAGAAAAAGTGTTTGTGTTGCACAGCATGAGAGACGTCCTCGCTTTACTTTGGGGAAATCCCAAAGCTAATATTGACATTTTACTGCAGCGCCGCTCCCTTTGTACCATCTTGGCTGGAAACTCATAATCCTGAGATCATTGAATCTTCTTCAGCCATAAACTCGGAGTAATAATACTTTGATTTTATAGAGCGGCGTTACGCTGCATTTTGTTACTGGCTTTTATTCTGTAGAGCTGGATGGTGGACAAGACGGTGGATGCTGGAAGTTCAGGGGTTCACCTGTCCAGACTCTGACAGATAGAAGTTTGCTCAACAGTTCCATGGCCTTCCCCAGTCTGCGCCGGTTGGATAATTGGATTAATTCAACAGATAGGGATCTCTTTTTGGTCATGAACTCCAGTCTTCATCCAGATCTTTTTTTTGGAGACCTGGAGGAAAATTAAGTGATAACAGTGTGTTCGGGAGACAGGCGGACACGAGGGGCTTGACCTCGGAAACACTGGGGGACGATGAGGGAATGCTGAAGAGTACGCTGAGGGGGAGGAAATGCAGGGGAACAATTGAGGGAATACTTAGAGTATGTTGAGGGAACCATAAGAAATCGATGGGCAAATGTAGAAGGAACACTTAAGTACACATAAAGGCAATACTTGGAAAATTTTACGGGAACACTGGGAATGCTGTGAGGCAATGCAGGAGGAACACTGAGGGAACAATCAGGAAAGGATGAGTACATTGAGAAAATGCTGGAAGCACAAAGTGAATGTCAAAATTACAAAGGGACAGCGACATTAAGGGAATGGTGGTGGAATGTTGAGGCAATACTGAGGGAACATTTTGGAAATGCTGTGGGACCAGTGAGGGTATAAAGAAGGAACACTAAGGGAACACTCGTCATATGATAACAGTACACTGAGGGACTAGTGGAGGGAATTCTAAGAGAACATTAATTGGATGCTATGACTTTGCCAATGGACCAGTTGGAGTGCAGTAGGAAAGTGCAGAAGACACCCTGAGGAATCAATCAGGAAATGCTATGAGGATGCTAAGGGAACATTAAGGCTAACACTGGGGGAACACGAATGGGGCGCATGGGCGATCACAACATTGCAGCGGATAGGGGTCATCCGCTCTGTTATCATAAAGACCATAGTGCTTGCCAATGGAAAGCAGCTTTGTAGAGGATTTGAGGAGATACCGAAGGATTAAAGAACACGTTTCAGCATCACGTATCTCCTCAGATGTTTTCCTACCTGAACTATTTACACTCACACATGTTTACACGCACAGCGTTCTAATGTAATAAACATCAAAGGGCCTCCAGCATCAATGACCACACAGTGGAAAATCAGGGGAAGCTTTAGAAATGAAAGTCAGACGTTCTGTGCAGAGTGAGCGCTCAGATTTACGTTCTGCTCTCGAAGCCACAGGACCCAGGCGCAGTCGCGGACCTGCCGGGTTCTGCTTTGCTGATATTCCATGCAGTTCTGTCCTTAAGCACCATTCTGTACTAATTCAATCACCATGTATTCAGGAACCAGTTCCACTCGAACCAACAATAAATGTTTTGCATCTGTCGTTCCGTAAGCGCTGGCTTGTATATAAATGCGTACCTGCAGGGAACTATTTTCAAAATGGCTGTCTGTGGCGGGTGGGAGGTAATGTGTGTGTGTGTGTCCGCTTCATCCCTTCATCAGCAAATGGAACGTTTTAATAAAAGTAGCATTGCTGTTCTGTATGATGCTCATTCTTCTCATCACGTTCCTTTTCAGAAGTCATGTCCAGCAGGATGGAGAACATGATGAACTCCTACACACCGCTGGCGCCTGCACAGCAGCAGATGGTTGCCATGGAAAACGGCTATACAGCCGACGCCTTCCAGCAGGGCCTCACCCCTCCACAGATGCCCGGCGACCACATGAACCCATATGGTGAGTGTCAGCGGATAGAATGGAGCTTCAATGCGGTGAAGGTGCTGCTACAACATGAACTCCACCCGCTTCATATTTATGCTACATAAACATGGTTCCAGAGGTTTTGGGACAGTCCCTTCCCGAAAAAGTTTTTTTTTTTTTTTAAAACAATGCTATTCGTAATTCCAAATATATAAACGTTCTATATAAACGTATATACAATGCAGCGGTTTATCGTCTATGGTTATATGACCCCGGGGTCCTGATGCTTGAGAATCCCCTCCCTCTCGCCCCACTATGTTGGAGGCTTTGATGTTATTCTATAATGCCCCGCCACAGAGGAACCATAAAAAGTCTAGAACACAAGTCGAACATTCTAAACTGTTCCATTCAGAAGACTGGTGTCATTTAATAAACTCTCCGAACGTCACGTCTTTTACCGGAACGGGGGCTTTTACAGGCACGATGCCAGACTGTACCGGCTGAGGAGGCATTTGGGTTCCACTCGAGCAGCCGGTGCTCTCTGTATTATTAACTCCATGATGAAGAAACGCTGGTGTTTATCATTTGGTCACATACAAGTGATAAACAGGTCCCAGGTGGCTTGTCATCCATTCAGTGGAATGGCAGAGCCCCAATCCCCAGTTTCATCACAAACCAGCTTTATGGCAGGAACAAGAGGAATCGGTCGACACTGCCAGCTCATTAAAAAAACATGGCCCATCAACCTGTCAGTGTCTTGTGTAATGGTGTCATTAAGAGTGGCACTGAGTATTAAAGCTTACTGCCACCAACTACAAGTGAAACAGTGCAGAAGCTTAAACTGCTGCCTGGAACTCGACTTTCTTACCTTCTTCACTTTGGCTTTCTTTGGTTTTCTTCTTTACTTTTGTCTCCACTTTCTTCCTCTCATTCTCTTTTACTTTCGTTTGTATCTTCTTCTCCATTTCCATCTTTATATTTATTTCTTTGCTATTTCCTTGTTACGTTCATCCTCCGCTTTTTCTATTACTTTAATTTACTTTCTTAATCAATTTCGACTATTTTGTTTCTCACTAGCATCTACACCTTATTTTTTTCTTTAATTTCTTTCATTTATTTTGTTTCGATGTGCTTCTTCACATTGGTCTTCACGTTTTTTCTTACATCTGTATTTTCTTCCGTATCACTTCTATCTCAATTTGACTTTCTTATTTACTTCTTTTTTTACTGTCTTGAATAATTTTGTCTCTATTTACTTCTTCACTTTTGTTCCCACTTCATGTTTCACTTCCTTCTCCACTTGATTGCTTTTGTCTCTATTTTCTTCTTAACTCCCACCTCTCCTTTCTTATTTACTATTTTCTTTTCCACATTCTTAATTTATTTTGTCTCTATTTTCTTCCTCACTTTTATCTCTATGTTCTGCAGGTTTTTCAGTTCTTTTTTCAGTGTCTGTTGATTTTTCTTTTTACTATCGTACTGAACTCTTATGTCGTCTATACTTTTCTTCAGATATTTTGTTTTCTTGTCGGCTTAATTCCTCGCTTTTGGAATTTCTTTCCATATTTTACACAAACTTATTTTTAATATATATTCCATCCTTATTTTTTTTTCTTTATTTCATCTTTTTCTTTATTTCATCTTTTTTTTTTATTTCTATTTTCTTTTCCATTGTCCTCTGCACTTTCATTTTTATCTTTCTTACCTCCCCTTTCTACTTCAGTTTCTTACCTTCTTTTCTAATGTACTTTTGAATCTTTCTTCTAATTTCTTGCTCTTTAAAAAAAATTACTATGAACTTTGTTTTTTTCCTCTCATTGTTTACACTGATTTTTCGTTTCATTCTAATTCTTTTTGTTACATCACTGTCTTCTCAATCTTATTTATTGCTTTTGTCCACACCTTTTTTTTATTACTTCCTTCTTTATGTACCTTGGTATTTTCTCCTTTATCGTTTTCAGTTCCTTTTCCACCCTCAATCTGCATGTTATTACATGTTGTATAGATTTCATAATTGAAATTAAAAGAAATTTACAGAACTCAACATGGCATAAAGCCTTCGTAAGCCTTGTATTTTGTACATGTAACATATGCATACTAACATTTCATGTAAAAATTATCTGTATATAATGTTTATAGAATCATCTATACATTTTAAAATCATTCATAGCTTTCTATTCTCACTGTACACGTATTAATGGTATCGTTATCTAACCCTCATTTCATTTCCCCATATAATGTATAGCAACATGTATATTACATCTATATCACTCTGTTTACATTTACAATATGGTTGGAATCAAAACAATATTTCATTGCCTTGTACTTGTACATGTGTAATGACAATAAAGTTGAATCTAATCTAATCTAATCTAAAGAGGCACAATTGATGCTGCAAACTGCATTTTCATGCTTAACGGTTTTAAAGTGAAACTTCAAGAAATTCCCTGGTAGATTACTTTCACCTAAATACTTATCTGTCTCACCCTACAGGAAATGACTCCATATTCCACGACATCGACAGCGACACCAGCTTGACCAGCCTCAGCGACTGCTTCATGACTTCCTCCGAAGCCAGCTCATTGCAGGCCCGCGTAGGGAACCCCATCGACAGGCTCTACTCCATGCAAAGCTCATATTTTGCTTCATGAACGTCAGAGACAGATACAGAACGCCTTTCTTCCCCAAGGAACTCACCGACAGACAGACTCTGCTCTGATGAAAATGGCTGAAAGGCCTCAAATCGTGACTCGAGGTCTCTGTAACACCACAAGACGAGCAGCTCAGGACACCCTGCTTTTCCCCCCAAGTACTTTTGTAGCATTCTGTAAATTGTTTGTACAACACTTTGGCAGGAGCGACGAGTCTCATCTTCATCCAGCGCCCTGTAAACACCTCCGTCCACAGAGGAGAAGCCACACAAAGGTGTCATGCATGGACATGGACTCATCTACTTTGTGAACATGGCATTGAAAAAGAAAACTGAAAATACTAAAAAAGAAAAAAAAATAGATAAAAATAGTGTGTTGTTGAGTTTAAATGTGATCTTTGGACTCCTTCATTAGCGTACACAGTTTTATCATGTTACATAGGTTTAGCTTTGAAAACGATAGCTAGAGAAGAGGAATGTATAGTGTACATGTGTTTGAGAGTGTGAGTGTGAGTGTGTGTGTGTGTGTGTGTGCGTGTGCGTTCAGCGTGTTCTAGTTTTTAAAGCCTATAAATGACAGAAGGTGAGAGCTCTATCCTTGTGTAAATAGACTTTTCCCGAACAAATCAGTTGTGCATGTTCAAATGGAGATCATTCTATTTATTTAACTAAAACGTGCTTTTGAAGGTACTTAAGTAACTGAAAAGCTTTATTTAAAAAGGAGAAATCCATGTCAAGTACTTTAAACATTATTCTAGTTTACGTGTATGCCATTTAATTATGAGCTATATCTTCTTTTCGAGCTTAGTTGTGCATTAACAAAGAAAAGTGTGCTATTTATTTGTTGCCATCCACACAACAGACTCCTCTCCTCTAATCCGGTGGTTCATTCAGACTTGTTTTCGATGAATCAGCTTCTGTTAAGCCCCAGTTGAGCTTGAGATGGAGTTTTTTTAGCAGGCGAACCGGAGCTGCAGGACTAGGGTTGAGAAAATGTCCCATGGGTGTAAACACCAATGGGTTTGCAAATGTGAAGACTGCTACATCACCAAAGTTTGTTGGTATCAAAAATAAACTCAGTTTCTCCTGATTTATGTGTGTTTTTTTTTCTTTATTTGTTTTTGTGAATGTGTGGGTAACAATGGAGTGGGTAAATATACGAGTATAGATTTAGTGGGTGAATATATATGAGTATAAATAGAGTAGGTGAATATTTGAGTATAGATGGAGAAGATATATATATATATATATATATATATATATATATACATATATATATATATATATATATACATATAGATGAAGTGAGTGAAAATGAATATTGATGGAGTGGCTAGATATACAGTTTGAGTATTGATGGAGTAGATGAATATGTATATAGATGGAGTATGTTATTTCATGAGTATAGATGAAATAGGATATTTTTGGAGTATAGATGTTGTGGGTTATTATATAAGTATAGATGAAGTTGGTTATTTTATGAGTATAGATGGAGTGCGTCGCCATACTGTAACAGTAGTGATGGAGTAGATGAATATGAGTATAGATGGAGTGGGTAAATATATAGGTATATATATATTTATATAGAGTGGGTAAATATATAGATATATAACTGTAGATATAACTGTATATATACAGTTTAAGTATTGATGGAGTAGATGAATATTTATATACATGGAGTATGTTATTTTATGAGTATTGATGAAGTAGGATATTTTAGGAGTATTGATATAGTGGGTTATTATATAAGTATTGATGGAGTGCGTCGCCATACTATAACAGTATTGATGGAGTAGATGAGTATGAGTATAGATGGAGTGGGTAAATATAAAAGTATAGATGAAGTAGGTTATTTTATGAGAACAGATGTAGTGGGGTATTATATGAGTATAGATGGAGTAGGTTATTTTATGAGTATAGATGATGTGGGTTATTTTATGAGTATAAATAGAGTGTGTCGCTATACTGTATACGTATTGATGGAGTAGATGAATATGAGTATAGATGGAGGGGGTAAATATAAAAGTATAGATGGAGTATGTTATTTTATGAGTATAGATGAAGTAGGTTATTTTATGGGAACAGATGTAGTGGTGTATTAAATGAGTATAGATGGAGTAGGTTATTTTATGAGTATAGATAAAGTTGGTTATTTTATGAGTATAGATGATGTGGGTTATTTTATGAGTATAAATAGAGTGTGTCGCTATACTGTATAAGTATTAAAGGAGTAGATGAATATGAGTATAGATGGAGTGGGTAAATATATAAGTATAGATGGAGTATGTTATTTTATGAGTATACATGTAGTGGGGTGTTATTTGAGTATAGATGGAGTATGTTATTTTATGAGTATAGCTGAAATCGGTTATGGACTAGGTGAGTATATGAGTATAGATGGAGTGGGTGGATAAATAGAGTGTGAGTATACTGTGTGTACACATGGAGTATAGGCTTATACAGCAGGTTGTCTATGTATAAAGTAAGCATAGATTGATGTTGAGATTTCAATGGACATGCAGAACCTGACCTCACCGGTGCACAGACACTCCAAAATGTTGTGGAAAGATGTGCTACACCTACACACTTGCCATAAGTGTTCTTTATCTCCATATACTACACCACTGATCTTACAACATTGGGCGCTCCACTACTCGATTACACCCCACTGCATGTTCAAGCTCATGCCTTCAGCCCATAATAGCTCGTAAATTATGCCGGTTATCTGCTCTGTAGGAGGTGGAGGCATGAGCTTCGGAGCTGTCGGATCAGGTGGTAATATATCTTCAGTCTTATCTCCGACTCATCTGCCATCACAGGTGTTAGTAGGTGTGGTTGTCTATCTTGTCCGTGTCAGTGCAGGTCTTATCTGCACATTCTCTGCACCAACACCTTCACTGTGGAGCTGGACGAGGAAACACTTTGAAGTCAGCGGGTGGCACTCGCTGAACTCGGGGCGACCTTAAAATGCACTTCTATTACATGGATCACCGGCCGGTTCCGCAGGAGGTGTAGGGGTTCTAAAGCCCATGTTTTCATGCTGGCGAGATTCTTAGTTCTTACAGAGGTAGAACGGGAGTAACAAACTTTATTGCTGCAGGGGACAGATGTGTTTAGAACCGTTTGAAGTGTTTGCTTCGAAACCTCCACCTACAAACTCACACCCTAAAAATAATCATTATCAAAGCAGCTTTTAGATTAAATATCTTCAATCTGGGTTGTTACTGGACACAAGATAATGCAGTAAAGGTTGAATAGTAGTATCATCTCAGTGGAACTTACAACACATAGGTAGTGTGAATTGAATGCAATCAGTTAAACTTCATCTTGTTGTGAACTTATTACTCCTGGACCAACAAGAGTTAAATGCTTTGCTCAGGTACCAACACTGGCAGCTCCTTTGGTGCATGTGGTGGTTTAACCCCCAACCTTCTGGCCTCTATTTTAGACCCTGTGCAAGGTGTGTCGCAAAGCTCATTGCTATCTTACACCCCACCAACTGTCTACTTTCACACCATCCACCTGCATCGTTTAAATAGCAACAATGCTTGTGAATACATTTATCCCAATGGGCATGACCGTCTCGAAATGAGGAGTGTTCAGGTACATTTCTGGCGTATTGCAATCTTGGCGATGGAACCCACAGGTGCACCACTGACTGAAAATTCACCTAGACAGATGTTAACAGTCAGACGTTCATGTGACATGGCCCAGTCAGACGTGACATGGCCCAGAAATCATTTTGCTTTCTGGGTAGCCATGCATAACTTTATGCTTCCAGTTTGGTGAGAACACTTTGGGAAGAACAACCAGTGCACAAGCAAGGTCTGTAAAAACAGTTTTGGGTGAGTTTGGTGTGGAAGAAACTCCTTTAGCACAGCTTTAAGACAAACTAGATGGAAGATTGTAACCCAGGTCCCCATATCCAATCAGAAGAGTAGAATCTGTTATAGCTGGGGGCGGGGGGGGGGGGCTTGCAACTTTGAACATACACAAGGTCTTTTCGTCAGCTTTAGCGTATCTGATGCAGTCCAAACACCGCGAGCAAAATGAACGAAGCCACTCAGTTATCGACATACCTTAAATCCACGGAACGTGTGAGGTGGGATGAGAGAGCGTCTCTGAAAGGCGAGAGTGCACACATTCCTGACCTTCTGACATTTCACACATTCTTGTTTCGGGTCCTCTGCATCTCTCGCACCTTAGAGGAAATTAGCCCTGTGATAATATTGTTGTAGATTTACCCATTGTTTTATTTTGCGTGTGTGGAACAGTCACAGGTCGCCCAGAGAAGCCGGCGTTGTTCGGCCCTGTAGGGATCCGGGACTTATTAAATAAGTGGATGTATAAATTCTCAGCGGCACGCACTTAGCCACACCGCTTGATAGCTGGTGATCGATGCTGACGGATCGTCAACGCAATCGTTATGATTTCCTTTCTATCACACTTTGACGTGTCACCAAGTCACACTTTGGTTTTTTTAATTACGCCACCCCTGGATCACATTTCATTGGGCTTATTTTTCCAGGCCCTCAACGCTGGAGCAAAACCCACATCGTATTTAGGCCAATTAATTTTAGGCGGGAGAGCGTCGGGCCCTCTCTCGGGTTTGGCTCGGTCAGGCGTCTGTAGATGGGCTCGAGCTCAGGGTTCATTGGGAGTTTAAATGAGATGTGGCTTCTGTTATTGTCGCTGGGTTTTACTGCCTGCGGTTCACTGCTAGTGGGAGTTTCTGACCAACGTCTGAGACTTTCATGTTCTCACTCGCTGACGTTTTTCTGTCGTCTGTCTCCCGCCTATCTGGCTGTACCTGTTTTGTTAAAACGGCACGGAGTAGGCCACTGATTCAATGTAGGGAACCGGACACTGGGGCCAGAGGCCATTTGTGTCGCTTCTGTGACCTTTGAGGCTGAAGTTTGCCATCACCATAACCCTGTGTAAGTG
>JAOUQT010000032.1:5363837-5378031 GCA_025769995.1 Xyliphius kryptos
CTACAGTGTATAATATCATCAACATATTCAGAGAATCTGGAACAATCTCTGTGTGTAAGGGTCAAGGGCGGAAAACCGTACTGCGTGACCGTGATCTTCGACTCTTAGACGCCACTGCATCACATACAGTCATGTTTCTGTATTGGAAATCACAAAATGGGCTCATGAATATTTCCAGAGAACATTATCTGTGAACACAATTCACCGTGCCATCCGCCGTTGCCAGAATCTAGAAGCGCAGACGTCTTCTCTGGGTCAAGGAAAACTGTTCTGTGGTCAGACGAATCAGAATTTAAAGTTTTATGTAAATCAGAGACGCCGTGTCATTCAAACTAAAGAGGAGAAGGACGACCCAAGTTGTTGTCAGCGCTTAGTTCAGAAGTCTCTCTGATGGTATGGAGTTGCATTAGTGTGTGTGGCATGGGTAGCTTACACATCTGGAAAGACACCATCGTTGCTGAAAGGTATATCCAGGCTCCAGAGCAACATCTGCTCCCATCCAGACGACGTCTCTTTCAGGGAAGACCATTTTCCAACAATGTCAGATCTCATACTGCATCAATTACAGCATCACGGCTGCGTAGAAGAAGGGCCCGGGTACTGAACTGACCAGCCTGCGGTCCAGATAGAAAACATTTGGCGCATCATAAAACGGAAGATATGACAACTAGAATCCTACATTCCTATCCCTCAACTTGAGCAACTTGTCTTCTCAGTCCCTAGACGTTTACAGACTGTTGTAAAGAGAAAAGGGGTTGTCTCATAGTGGTAAACATGGCCTTTTCCCAACTTTTTAGAGATGTGTTGTTGTCACGAAATTATAATAAAATAAAATCACCTATTTTTTCTCTTTAAATGAAACATGTTCTCAGTTTAAACATGTGTGATGTCATCGATGTTATATTCTTAATAAAATATAAAATTTTGAAACTTCCACATCATTAAATTGCGTTCATATTTGGCATTACTGGGAATTGAACCAGGGACATTCCGGTCCCAAGGCTGGTTCCTAACCGCAAGCCTATGACTGCCCCAATCTGCAAATAATTACATTTTGGTTTAGTGACATTTTACACAGCGTCCCAACTGTAAATACGTCACAGAGGTGGTATCAGAGGTAATCATGAACCCGTGGTCATTTTGGCAAAGCTAAAAAGATTCCTACAGAAGGACAAAAATACTTTATTTAAAAGTTAATTTTATAAATAAAAGGACTTTTATGTGTCTTGTATTGGGGTGAGTCTGCTAAACCAAAGTTGTCTCGAGCTTTTGATCTAACGTTATTATTACTCAGGGCTTTGTGACGGCGTGCGATTTTGGCGACATCTGGTGGCTGTAACTGCGAAGTGCTTCATGAACCTGGCGGACAGAATATCCTTTGTTATAGCTTTGATAACTGTGTTCCAGTTCATTCAGATATTAAATCTATTTTAATATAAGCATCTGAAGAAGATTAATCGTTTGTTGTGATTGTCATAGATGTGATGGATAAAACTAAATTCCCATTATATCCCAAAACCCTGGTGAACACTGGGAAGAACATGCAAGCAAACTCCACAAAGAAATTTCCAGAGTTGTCCCACCAGGGTCCTTATTGCGGTGAGGCAATAGCGCTACTCACTAGTCCACCATCCTGCCACATTATGCATTCATTTATTCCAAATAATTAGAACACATCTTATTTCTTACTGGGGAAAGTATTCTGTTATTTGTAATTCTTGTAATTACTATGTAATTATTTGTAATTACTTACACATTGTTACTAGTAAGCACATATGTGTAGAGGCTAATCTCTTGAGGGAAGCGAGCATCAGCCTCCATAAAATTAATACTAATATTATTTTATTTAGGGCAGCTGTGGCCTAATGGACAGGGTAGAAGGCTGGAGAACGCTGAAGTTACTTTGTATGATTGCAGTCAAAGCAGGGACCGGGGTAGCACTGGACCTTCCTGAAAACTGATTGGACCCCCCCCAGTTGCCAGACATGTCACAGCACATTGGAAATGTCCTGTTGCATTTTGTAATTGGTAATACCTGTTGACTGCGAGTTGATTGCTAAATACTGCAAATGTAAAAGTATTTACTTTTGTTTATTTTATGTAAAAATTATAACAGTTACATATTTTGATTGCAATTGATTGTGTTTCTTGAATATTCATCATCGTAGTCTGTGGACCACTTGAAAAAGTTTTGACTGCCCTCTGGCCACCCCAAGGATAAAATACTTTCGCCATTACTATTCTATTGAACAAGGAACCCATCCGGATTGGTTGGCTCAACCTTGGCTTAACATCATTGGTTACGTTGGCCTGATGTCGGCCAATGACGTCAGTCCAACATCATTTTGGCCGGTGGGCCTACATGGCGTTGGATGACAACCAATGTTTGATGTTGGGTCTACGTTGGTTTGTTATTTGATACCAACCAGTGTTTAATGTTGGGTCTACATTGGCCTGACGTGGATGCCAACCAGTGTTTAATGTTGGGTCTACGTTGGTTTGACATTTGATACCAACCAGTGTTTAATGTTGGATCTACATTGGCCTGACATTGGATACCAACCAATGTTTGATGTTGGGTCTACGTTGGTTTGACATTTGATACCAACCAGTGTTTAATGTTGGGTCTACGTTGGCCTGATGTTGGATGCCAACCAGTGTTTAATGTTGGGTCTACATTGGCCTGATGTTGGATGCCAATCAGTGTTTAATGTTGGGTCTACGTTGGCCTGACATTGGCTGCCAACCAGTGTTTAATGTTGGGTCTACATTGGCCTGACTTTGGGTCTGCATTGTCCTGGCTTCTGACCAGTTAACATTAGCAAGGCAAGGGATTTGTAAATCTCTGGCTATTGAAATCTATTAGCCACCAAATTTAAAAGAATGTTCTACGTATTATAAAAACAATAAAATGTGCTTTTTTGGTAAATAACCCTTATTAAGGTGAAATAATCGACAATAAATATATACCATTTAAAATTAAAAAATAATTATATATATATATGTGATATGTAACAAAGGTCTCGCTGTGGCATCCCCGGTGTCCAGGTATTTACTCGGAACTGGCAACCCTACTCTTCAACACTGGTTGATCTAAGTGCACACCCTGGGGGTAATATGCAGAGAAGAAGTTTCCCTGATATTCGCTGCACTGTGGCGTTTTCTCGTGTATTCGTGCTGTACTTTACCAAAAAAGGGAAAACAAACCTGTTATTAGGAACGTGTACCTAATCTAGTGATAGATTTGCTACCTTTGAACGAGTCTCTGAAGCAGCGTGCCCAGTCGAAACGCGATCACGTGATCATCCTTGTAAGAAGACACGCTTGACGCTTTTGTGTGACGCTTTTGTGTGACGTAGACGTCGACACGTAGGTTCTGGTAGATCCCCGTCGTTGGCTGAAACAGCGCCATGGAGGAGAAAATTGATCTGGAAACCGATTCGTCGGAAAACTTTATGGATGCAATCGTTACGGAAATGTTAGAGCAAGATTCTTTGTTACTGGTCGCGATCTTCGTCGCCTTGGCTGTTGTTATTATTACAATAGGTAAGCATCATAACTTGACGTGCACGTCTGGGCCTCGGAGCAACGTCGACAGGCAATGTAGTTTCCAACCGTTTTCTGGTAAATCCCGCCTTCTTGGAGATGATTGGTTGATAGAAGCGAATTGTCCATAGGTAGGTTGCTGATTGGTCGTGAGTATGTCGTATTAGCCAATCACAGCACAGCTAGGCGAATTTTAAAGAATACGGATGGGGAAAACTACTCAGGTGTGTAAGCACACGTGTTGAGCTATTTCATTCAAAGCAGAGACACAATTAAGCTAAAAATTGAAAAAGTGTGATGGAGTCTCCAAATAAAAATGGGCAGCTTCTCCAGGATGCACCTTAGAGATTTTGATATAAATAAGAAAGTTAATTTTCAACAATGAACAAGCTGAATGACGACAGTGGCAAGAACAAATGTGATGACAGCTGAATTCCATTATCATTTGGTTTATAACGGATTAACAACCTGAAAAGAGTCTGTAACGAAGTGTGTAGAATTTAACAACATAGATGGTAGATCAGGCTGGTGGTGGAGATGAGGTCGGCTCAGCAATCTCTCAGTAGTAGTTTTTGTACCTAAACAGAAAGAGAGAAACTTTAGACATGATCATAGTTAAGGAGTAAACCCACCAGATCTGCACCTAGATCAGGAACTAGAACTATAAACAGAATGCTTGACTAAACAAATATATCTTAAGTCTAAATTGAATCATTGAGACTGTGTCTGAGTCCTGAACATTACTTGGAAGGCTGTTCCATCACTGGGGACTTTGAAAGAAAAAACTGAAAGATTTTCTGTGGTCTAATAACAAGTAATTTTGTTTTATGCAGTAAGTTCTAGCAACTCAAGAAATCAAACACAGCCCTGATCGGATGCCATTAGTAGGTCATTAACCACTTCGACCAGTGCTCTCTGTGCTGTGATGAGATCTTAAACCTGACTGATAGAGTTCAAGTTGCTGTTCTCATGTAAGTAGGAACATTAATGCTGTGCTACAACCTTTTCTAGTACTTTATTGATTAAAGGGAGATTTAAGTCTTTAATTAGAAAGTTAACTATGGCCAAGGTCAGTTTTTTAAATTAGAAGTTTAATCACTGCTAATGTTTTTATGAGTTAGGGACCTAACCTGTAATAAGTAAAGAGTTTATTAGTTTTTATCACAATAATACACAATTGTTGCACAATAATGCACAATTGTTCCTGGTAGAATTTGTTTTAAGAACAATGTGGGTAAGAGATCTAGTACACACGTTGATTATTTTGATTTGAACATTAATCTCATTAACGAAGAGTTTTCTCATTCATAATCAGAAATGTTTATATCATAGATAATATTAGTTAATAATAATATTAGTGACTAATAAAATTATATTGTTTTCGGTTAAAGGTTTTTTTTGACAGTTAATTTTACTACAGTACTAAATAGGAATACAGATTATTTTTATTTTCTTCTATTACATTGAATATATTTATATATATCCGCACTAAGAAATTTTCTATAGTTAAGGTGACTTGAATTCAGTACTGCCTGAAACGCCATTTACATTCTAATTTTCAAGTATTTTGTTTTAGGGTGTGTTACCATTATACCAAGGAGATAATTTTTTCTCTCTAATTATTTTCCTTTTAAATGGAGATACATTATCTAGAGTGCTGTGGAATGTTGTATTTAAAAATTCAGTTGCCTGATCAAGTTCTGTGGGTTTGGATGGTGAGCCAATTTAAATTAAATCAGGAAGTTTATTTACAAAGTTATGTTCTCTTTAATGTGCATCTAAGTCTTTAACATGGCAGATTATGTATATTATGATTTAGCCATATTTTAAATGTGATTAAATAATAGTCTGATATATTATCACACTGTGGGAGTGTAACTTTTTTTTCAATATCTAATCCAAATGTTAATATAAAATCTAAAGTGTGACGACCTTTATGGGTTGGTCCTGTAATATTCTCTATAAAATTGAAACAATTACTGTCCTAAGAGGGTGGCTTATTGTCCAAGTGGATTATTGAAATGGATATTAAAATGGGGCGGCATGGTGGCTCAGTGGATAATGCTGTTGCCTCACAGCAAGAAGATCCCGGGTTCAAACCCTAGGTGGGGCGACTATGGATGTTCTCTCCGTGTTCGTGTGGGTTTTCTCTGTGTTATCCGGTTACAACCCACATTCCAAAGATATGCATGTTAGGTTAATTGGTGTCTCTAAATTGCCCATTAGTGTGTGAATGTGTACATGATTGTGTGTGTGCCCTATGATGGATTGGCGCCCTGTTAAGAAGTGAGTTGTTCTTGCCCTTGCGCCCAGAGTTGCCGAGTGGGAACGGGCTTCTCTGTGACCCTAAAACAAGGATTAAGTGGGTATAAAATAAATGAATTATGTTAAAATCCCCGGGAAATATGACGTTGTTGAGGAAACAATTAGATTAGAGACAAAGACTGCAAATTCAACAATAAATTCAGAAGATTATCCCGGTGGTCTGTAAATAATAATTACAGGAATAAATCCAAAGCCTATTCCAAAAGCATTGGAAATGAAGCAGGAACACATTTTCTGATGTGTGTTTTGGGACTTGTTTGTTCCTGTTTTTGCTTTTCAACCACTAAAAACATGTTGTTATCCAGCACTTCGAGTAGGATTGCTCTATGAAGTTTTTCATATGACTATTAGACTTTAACATGACTTTAACGTGTTCTTGTATTTCCATTAATTGAGCAAAATTTATAATAATTTACGTCAGGACCACTTTATCTTCTAATGGGATCCCTTCCTTGCCATAGTGGATAAGCTTGAGTGTCCCTATGAGTATGAGAGAAATTTCACCTGGAGCTATGCTCCTAATATGGTCTCCCTTGATGATAACGCCATAGTGGAGATTTCAGACAAAGCCCCATCACAACCCCACTCAGTGACTACATTGTGATCATGCGGTGGAAACAGTCCACCAATGCATGCACATGCCTCAATGCAGACTCTTGAGATGCACAATCTTGAGATATTGACAATGAAGATTATATTCAAAAGTAAACAATTTAAGAAACCAGTTCACCTAACCTCAAAAAACTTCTCAGAAGAGGAATAAGTAATAAAAAGGAATAGGTTTCCAACAGATTTGAAGAGTTTAAGAAACTTGATGAACCACACAAACTTTAGCAGCAAGTAAAGGATGTAATGCTTAAAGATGCTAAGAAGACAATATAAAATAAGTGAAGGTAATAAAAAAACTGGATTTCCAGTTTCAGATTTCCAGAGTCAAAAACATCCTCTCATCCAGCCTTATACCCTAGCCATCAATTACAAAGATGGCAAAAAAGAAGGTGTGTCAATAGTAGAAAAACTACTGTGAGGAACTGTAGAGTAGTGAAAAGGTGAACATACACATTGATCATCAGGAAAGGAAACCCCCACACTAAAGAGATAAAGCAAGCCATGCTAAAATTAACTACATAAAAAGGCACCTGGTCCAGATGACACACTGTAGCAGTTGATCTGCTCAGGAGAGATTATGCTGAATAGAATCATTGCATGATTCTGCATAGGTGAAAACAGAAGTTTTGAGCAAGTGATAAAAAAAGACAATGGAGCACGTTGGTGATGGTCAAATATGGAAAAACAAGTCAATTATTAATATCAATAAGCTTTGACTGATGAAAGCCTTGGACAGGCCAGTTTCAACATTTACATTTAAATTTACATTTGCAGTATTTAGCAGATGTCCTTGTCCAGAGCTACTTACAAAAGTGCTTTAAGACAATATCAGTACGCAATCTATTCTAAATAAATAGGAAGCCAACAAGAATATCCTTAAGAAACTGTTGTGGAATTGTGCATGTGGGTTTTTCTTTGTTTGACGGGGGTGGGGGGGATTTGAGTAGGAAAATGGGTTTAGTTGAGGTGAGTGCGGAATAAGCGGGTCTTCAAACAGCTTTTTTAAATCAGTGTTTTAAATCTGATGCAGAAACATATGGATGTGAAACCTAGACACTGAAGCAGAAAGTCTTTGGAGAACAAGTGGCTTCGGAAGTTGTTAAGGATCTCATGGATAAAGATAATGACCATTGAGATTTATTAAACCCAACAAATCCTACAAGCTGTTACTTTGGTCATAACATGTCCACAATGAATGAATTGTAATGACTGCACGTGTGGACGGAGTCAGAAAATGTTAAAGAACAAGAATAACCTGGATGGACAACATAAAAATATGAACTGGATTATCAGTGGCAAGACTTTTACAAGCATCGAGATAAAGTTCATTTGAGAAAGCTGACCCATTTGTGAAGCCAACAGTCACATACATCATATGACATGACATTGACCACTGTATGTATTAGAATATAAATTCTGAAATGTAGAATATTGGATATTTGTAATTATATTAGTATAGTAGAAATATATGATAACATAAATTAATTTGTGATTGCATTGCATGAGAAATGGCTTGTGAAAGAAGAGCTGTGATTAGTGATTAATTTTTTTGTCTGAAGTTGTGTATGGTTTCTAATACTTTTATAAAAAAGTGTGCATTCATTATGCATTCATGGCTTGCATCTCTGCCATACTTCGAAAAGGAATACTAAAGCTTATTTTCAGATGGACAATCTTCTGGAATCAGCACAGAACATTATTTACAATTAAAGCATTAGTCCTTGCATACACGTCTACATTATCCAGGTGAGATTATGCACTGAAGAAAATATCCACAGTTTTCATTAAGGGAACACTTTTATGAAACTCCACAACATTCAGCAAACTCCAAATAACTAAAGCATCATGATGGAACAAAATTCCCAATGGAAATTTTCCAAAGGTATTCAGATTTTCAAAATATAACATTGCATATCCGATGTAGTCCAGAACATGCTCCATCATCAGTTTAATAATCAGGATGGGGAAAATGTGGGTCCAGTTAGTCTGAAGCCTCATATGCCTCTCTGAGAATAGTGCCATGGTTTCTACTTATGCAAGACCTCAGGACCTCAGGCAGCTGTCTTAGAACACTAACACGAAAACAAATGGTCTAGATAATAAAAAACAAACAGCATAAAGCCAACAGCATTAAGGGGATTAATTATTTACTTCTTCACTAAAAGCAAACTTTAGATTTTTTAGAATGTTGTACAATTTTCTCTGGTTAAGATGCACTGTGTACACCATAGTGTCTTGGATCTGTTCTCATCAGTGTGTAACAAATGAACATGAAAGTTGATTTGGGTTTGACATACAGTATTGAATTGAGTTGAATAGACACAGTATGGTGACATATTCTGTTGAAAATAAATGTGTATAAATACATAGAAAATTTTGAGGAAATTCACACTAGACCTGTTACAGTGGATGTGGCAAACAGTTTCCATATGATAACATGATTTTGCCCGATGAAGAGGTGAAGACAGCAGTGCATTCATGGCTCACAGGTACTGTATAGAAACTGTATAGCAAACCATTGAGAGTATGTCAATATAACATCAATTAAAATAAATTCAGTACCGCGGCTCACACTCATATTTCATGAATGCTTTGAATATATGGTTTATTTTGGCACAAATGTAAGGAACTGTGTAGTTTTCTTACTGTCTAAACTATTAAGTCAAGAAGGATTCATCAGATCAAATTAAATAGAAAAAAATCTACGACTTACACACCAACAAAATCAATACTGCATTAAAATTTTTACATTGGAGTTGCCCTTAAATGACTATTTTATTTTATTTATATTCAGCAGACACTACTGATTAAATATTAGACATTAATTTTTGCATGTATGAAAAATAGCTGCAGGTTATACTGGTTACTGATTTGACTTGGCTGGGTCAACAGTGCTTAGTCCCATGCTTGAACTCTTGTAACAGGGATAATAGAACAGAAAAAACAGGTTGATGTGTCTTGGATTAATTAACACGAGAAAACTCCCACTTTTAGGAGGTAAGCTGCTGCAGAAGCTCATGTTTTTTCTAGCACACTGTTCCACAGGGATTGGTTTGCACTCATCTTTGATAGTTAACCTGCCCTGACCTCACACCAATCTGACTCCCACACCACCGTTTCCCTGCTTCTTATTAGAGCCTGTCCACCATGCTGAATACCCCCCCACACACACATACACACACTCAAGACATATTACACACAGTACACAATTGGAAAGTTATAAATATATAACTTTGCCATCACAATGTCCGTGTAAAAATATATATTATCCCTGTTCAAAGTAACTTGTCCATGACCATGCTGTAATTCACTGTCTACTGAATTTTTAAATTAAAATACATTATAAAATAAAAAAATACATGGAAATGACACTTAAGAATGTCGTTCTCAGTGACACTGATATATCTAGTTGATAAGATATGATAATCATATATGTTTGACAACCAGCATATTGAATATACCAGTCATATTAGACTAAAAGTATAGTTAAGAATATTGTCTTTTAAGAAATTTTGCTCTGTGCGTGTCACAGAATCTTTGTGAGTCTGTGGGTGTGTGCTGTCACAAAGCAGATTTCCAGCACCACTTAAAGTCATTGTCCATTACAAATTGCATCATATGCTGGTGGCCGTTGAATGGGGAGCATCCATTTGCAGCAGGGCTTGAATTCGATGAGTGCCGTGGCCTGCATTTGTCAGGAAGCCTTGCATAGACACAATAACTATTGCACAGAGACTTTAGCCTTAGGCTTAGCCGTCAGGGCATTTGAAATAAAGGACACCAGGCAGCTACCACCTGCATCCATGACTCCCTATAGAGCTCTCACACACACCCACACAAACACACACAAAGTGTTATTGCTCATCATCTATCAATTTTACCCAAAACGATATGCTCATTTGCCATTTGATTTCAACACACACACACATGCACATACAAAATGGATAACAAAAAAAACAAACAAGCAAATGGCTATCTATCTATCTATTTTTTTTTTTTTATGTTTCTTTATTATGTATTTTTGTTTATTATTTATGTAATGTCATGTCTGTCAGCAGTAACCCTTTCTTGACTTGAACAAGGTTACATCCTATACACATATAAGTCAGTTTGGCTTCTCCAGATGATACATGTCTTATACTGTAGGAGGAACACCACACGAACACGGTGAGAATATGCAATTCTACACAGAATCTACACTGTCTGTCTGTATGTCTGTCTTCCTTTTTCTGTCTTTTTTTTCATCTTTCAGCCTCTCCTTTCATTAGGGGTCACCACAGCAATTTAGTTATCAGTAAATAACTCGCATCATTGATCAAATGTTTTACACCAGATGCTTTTTTTTACCCAACCCTCACCGTTTGTCTGTCTATCTATCTGTCTATATATGATGAAAGACATTTAAAAGGTGTTGCATATCAGTAATAAGAGAGAATATAAACACATGTATTTGTACATGTTTATACCTTTATTTTATCAGTTTCTTAGAGCTGTCCTTTTTACCAGTTACAACCTGTATGACGGGATTTCTTGCAGAAAAATTATGCACTCATCTGTTCATTTATTACTTCCAAAGATTATTATGAAAGTGTTTTTTAGACCTTAAAGCAGTACATGAGTTGTCACTTAATGAACTGAACAACCGGGTGTCAGCCACAGCCATAAAATCACCTTTCTCCTACATTACGTGTCTGTGCATTCATTTTTTACATTTCTTTCCTCTGAAGAATGTGTGCTATTAAGTTACATGTTTTGATTTTAAACCAAGGCTGGAATGGTGTTCAGGAAAGTGGTGAGAGCTGAAAGTGGGATGGTTTCTGCTGCAATGGACTTTAATTGATACAGATTTTATTACAGTAAAATGTGCCTCAGTCAGCATGGATGGCTTTGTGAGAGTCTCTTGATGCAAAGAATGACATGTGTCCAGTTGAGTCAATATCAGGGCTGTCAATGTTCTCTACCATCATCTCTATTTCTCTCTCTCTCTCTCTCTCTCTCTCTCTCACACACACACACACACATACATCAGCTCAGTTTATTACCCAAAGCCACTGCTGCTGCATAATTGTACCCAAACTAGCGTGATCTACACTAGACATTTTGCCTTTAAGTGTTTTAATGATTGGCAGCAGCTTCAGCTTAATTAATGCAAAACTACTTTAACTGTCTATCATGTGTAGTGTTAAGTGTTTAAGGATAAGGTGAATTTCTATGATTAGGAATATGTTTTTTTCGTTTTTTTTATCATTTTATTTACATTTTTTATTTCTTAACACATTTTAATCATTAAGGTATGATCATTTGCATTGCATTGTGTTGTGAACATGGGCACTTTGTTTAGTAAGGGGCGGGTTTTAGGGGCTCACAGTGCTGTCGTGTAAAAGTCTCTCAGCTCAATACTGCCACCTACACATCAGTCTTTGTATGACCTTAGGAATATTACACAGTCTAACACAATGTATTTTTAAGGTACTTACCATTTTTTATATTTGAATGTATATAATTATTTATACTGCTTAAATTATAGTTGGGCCAAAAAAATCAGTGATATTATAGTATGGGTAGAGCAGTTACCCCACAAGCTCCCACTTTTGGGTCCATGAGCATGACCCTTAACCCTACTTGCTTCAGGGGTGATGTACTGCAGTTTTCCCTGAATTTCACTGCATGCGTTTTCATGTACTGCATAACTAAGTGACGAATAAAATTTGAATTAAAAAAATTTATTTACATATTATAGTATTTAAAATTATTAGTTTAGCATGTTCCTTACTATTATATAATATCCCATTCAAACATTTATATTAACATTTATATAAACATTTAGAAACTGCGATGTGTGTTGCCCCTAGTGCATCCATGGGTATGAATGCCCCTTTAAGCCCCTGTGACAGTAATGTTAAATTCAGTTTGAATTATGTCAGTATCTCAAATGATGTGACAGTTTCATTAATCTATTTGTATTTTATTCATAAATGATTGGAAATATTTGTTTTACACATTTTAATTTATGAAATCTGTAGCCAAAGCAGTGTTTCCCTCTCCTCCCCGTACTGATGTATATACGCGTGCATGCGCGTGTGTGCACGCCTTGTCTTTCTGTGTATGAGAAACGGTCGTTGCTGGCTTCCTTGCTAAATATCTTAATAACCACAGTAGGTAGAAAGATGAAATGAACATTTAAAATGTTTTAAATACGATTCCGCGTTTAAAACGGGATTATATATGGCGAATAATGGCGATTGCGCAGACTCAACATTTGTGTATTTTACTCGGGAAATGTCGCGTCTTTCACTTAACTGAGACTTCTGTGTTAGAGACAATACCTAGACCTTCATTATGATGTAAAATATATGTGTATTGACCAAGAAATGGCAATAAAATATATAATAAATATAATAAAAGATATCGGTTTTGTAAATAATAAATAATAATAATAATAAATCGAATAACAATATGTGTGTTTGCAACACAGGGACTGTACTATTGCCTACTTCTTTTAATTTTTATTCATTCATTCATTCATTTTCTTCCACTTAATCCAAAAGGATTCAAGGGCCAGCTAGTGAACACACAGCATTTTTGGGCACAACAGGAGGGACATCCCCAGACAGGGTGCCAATCTATAAACTCAAAACAACTTTGCAGAAAACGTTTTAAGAAAAAAAGTCCCTGAGTACGTAAGGCAGAAACATTGAAAGGAACCAGACTCATAAGGAAACCCATTTGGGGTATATATATATAACATATACATCTAATACATAATTCTATATCTAACAATAATATATAACAGTAATATAACAATAATAATATAGCAGAAATATATAACATATACATCTAATACATAATTCTATAACTTCTATAACATTAATAATAATATAAAATAATAATAATATGTAATATATACAACATTCATAATATATACATGATTATACAACAAACAATAATATATAACCTTTATTATATCGGTCGGAGGGAATCCGGCAGACACAGAATCGCTGACATCTCCTGGTTTCTGAATGGAGTTTACATGTTCTTCCGGTGTTCGCGTGGGTTTTCTCGGGGTGCTTCGGTTTCCTCCCACTGGTGCTGAGGATGTTAAACAATAAACAGGCATCAAAAAGTGATGGATAAAATGCATGAAAGAGTCTGAACCAGTAGTTTATGGGCTGAGAAACGGAAATCAAGGATACACGTGATGAGATTTGGCAATGAACAGTGACACAAAGGATAAGAAAAATGAATAATAATACATAAGAATAATACAGAGCAACACAATGTAACACAACTGGGAAATAAACAAATAACTGAACAATCAGTTGCACCTGGCAACCACAATACAAGCAACTCAATATAGAGAGAGAATAGAAAAGTGAGAAAAGAGAAAAAGGAAAAGAGAATTAAAAGAGATATGATGATAGATATGATTCAATTCAATTCAATTTTATATATAAAGCGCTTTAACAATGGACATTGTCCCAAAGCCGCTTTACAGAAACATTTCATCCCAGATGAGCAAGCCGGTGGCGACGATGGCAAGGAAAAACTCCCTGAGTAAGTAAGGAGGAAACCTTGAGAGGAACCAGACTCATAAGGAAACCCATCTACACTTGGGTGATGTAATGCAATCTGTATACATCTAATATATAATTCTATAACTATCAATAATATATAACAGTAATATATACACACATACATATATACGCGCATACAC
>JAOUQT010000032.1:5390767-5406529 GCA_025769995.1 Xyliphius kryptos
ACATACAGGGTGGGCATTTATTTGGATACATACAGCTTTAATACCAACTGCCTGCATGTTTACATTGACCACATCTATATATCTCCGCTTTAGTCTTCCTCTCTGCCTCCTGCCTGGCAACTCCATTTTTAACATCCTTCTACCAATATGACCGTTGTCCCTCCTCTGTAAATGTACAAACCATCTCAATTAGTCCTCTTTGTCTCCCAATTTCATAACCCGTGCTGTCCCTCTGATGTTCTCATTCCTAATCCTGCCCATCCTGGTCACTCCTAATGAGAACCTCAACATTTTAAGCTCTGCCAGCTCTACGCCCTGTCTCTTAGTCAGTGCCACTCTCCAAACCATACAACAAGACTGGTCTCACTACTCGCTTATAAACCTTTCCTTTCACTTTTCTTTATCCAATCTATCCTGCCTTTACTCTCTTTTCCACACTTTCCATCTGCTTGGACAATTAATCCTAATTATCTTAATTCCTGCACCTCTGTGACCATTTCTCCCTGTAGCCTGACAGTTCTACTGGCCTCCGTCTCATTCACACACATGTATTCTGTTTTACTATAGTTTACTTTTATTTCACCCTTTTCCAGGCCATACCTTAGCCTCTTCAATGTCTTTTCTAGTTGTTCCCTGCTCTCACTACAGATAACATCATGCAAACATCATAGTCCAGCCAATCCTTGCAGTTCCACCTTTACTTTAAAGCTATCTGTCACTCCTACAGCACATCTAACTACTGTCATGCTGTCCTCATACATGTCCTGCACCAATCTAACATTTTTTTCAGCCACTTCGGAATTCCTCATACAACACCACTCGCTCCCAAATCTTCATTGTGTGACTCATTAACTTTATTGTTACTAATTGTGTACAAATTGCTACAACTCTGCACATCACCCTTTTTCATATAAATCAGTACAAGTACACTTTCCCTTCATTCCTCAGGCATCAATTCACTCACAAAGATCTCATTAAATAATTTAGTTAAAAAAGACACTCCCATCTCTCCTATACATTTTCATACCTCTGTCATCAGGTATGTCATCACGCCCAAGTGATTTTTCCTTCTTCATCCTTTTCAATACTTTATCCTTGCTAATCTTTACTATATCCTATTCCACTATTTCTATACCTTCCACTCTTCTTTTCTGTCATTCTCTCCATTCATCAGCTCCTCAAAATACTCCTTCCATCTTTCCCTCACCCTCTCCTCAACTCTCAGTACATTTCCATTTTTATCCTTGATCACCCTGACATGTTGCATATCCTTTTCCACTCTATCTCTCTGCCTCGCAAGGCAATACAACTCCTTCTCTCCTTTCTTACTGTCTAACATCTCATACAGCTCATCATAGGCATTCTGTTTGGCCTTTGCTACCTACTCTTTGTCCTACACTTAATCTCTTTATACTCCTGCTTACTCTCTTCAGAACTCTCCCTGTCCCATTTCTTTTTTGCTAACCTCTTTCTATGAATAACCTCCTGCACTTCCTTGTTCCACCACCAGGTTTCCTTGCTGTCTTTCATCTGTCCGGATGTCTCACCACAAGTACCTTCCTGCCTGTCTGTCCAATCACTGCTGCTGCTGCTACCCAGTCATCTGGAAGCTCTTCACTTGACTCTCCTGTTCTCTCTCTGTCTCCTCACACGCTTCCCAATTCATGGCTTTAAGCAGTTCAGAAATCTTGGAAATAATGAGTGAGTGGTGTCAAGACAGGGACTTAAAGCGTTTGCATTTGGCATCAAGCTTGGTCACCTCTTTGGTTAATAGTTCAACCTTAGTGTGCAGTGCAGATGCTTTGTCAGAGCAGGCCGAATAGGAAGTTGAATATAAGAAACAGTATATTTTATACTGGTTTATTCTGCTCTCAGTTTAGTGAAGTCACTGGTTAGATCATGTTTGATATCTTATAATTCTGTATCTATTTTGGAATAATTCTCTTTCAAAGTGTTTGAAGCTCTGCTACCAAAAGAAATTATTATTAGTTATATAATTATTATTAATGGTTAGTTAAGTGTAATAAATGTCAGTAGATTACAGTTTTTTGGTTATTTAGATATTTCATTGGATTCCTTAACTTAAATATTAACCCAAATATTCATACCTCAACTACTGCAGAAATAAATACATAAAGAGTGTTACAGTCAAGATACAAACCCAATTCCAAAAAAAGACAAATTGCAAATTATAAATAAAAACAGAATGCAATGATAAAGTTTAAAAATTCCATATTTTATTAAGAATAGAACATAGATGACATATCAAATCTTTAAACTGAGAAAATGTATCATTTAAAGAAAAAATTTAGGTGATTTCAAATTTTGTGACAACAACACATATAACAAAACTTTGGACAGGCCATGTTTATCACTGTAAGACATCCTCTTTTTCTTTACAACAGTCTGTAAATGTCTGGGGACTGATGAGACAAGTTGCTCAAGTTGAGGGATAGGAATATTAACCAATTCTTGTCTAAAGTAGGATTCTAGTTGCTCAACTGTCTTAGGTATGTTTTGTCATATTTTATGTTTTATTATGTGCCAAATCTTTTCTATGGGTGAAAGTTCAGTGCCTGGACCCTTCTTCTACGAAGCCATGTTGCTGTAATTGATGCAATATGTGGTTTGGCATTGTTGAGTTGGAAAAAGTCTTCCCTGAAAGAGACGTCATCTGGATGGGAGCATATGTTGCTCTAGAACCTGCATATATATTTCAGCAATCCTTCTAGATATGTAAGCCGCCCATGCCACACACATTGTGCAACCCCATACCATCAGAGATGCAGGCTTCTGAACTGAGCATTGATAACATCTTGGGTTGTCCTTCTCATTAGTCCTAATGACAGTACATCCCTGATTTTCATAAAAAACTTTACATTTTGATTCGTCTGACCACAGAACAGTTTTCCACTTTTCCACAGTACATTTTAAACAAGACTTGGCCTATAGAAGACGTCTGCGCTTCTGGATCTTGTTTAGATGCAGCTTCTTCTTTGAACTATAGAGTTTTAGCTGGCAACGGCAGATGGCACAGTGAATTGTGTTCACAAATAACGGTCTCTGGAAATATTTCTCACTGCTTCATCTCTACCGAGGCATAATGTGGGGTATAGACTAGAATAATGCAGCAGCAACATGGTCTTCAGTCTTTCCAGCTCTTCATCTGTACACACTACTTAAAAAGATCAGGCTCCAAAAGCTTATGCTAATGCCCATGCTCATGCCATTGACACGATTCTGCGTGTAATCCTCTAGATCAGTAATTATCTGAGACAAGCCTTTGCTGTAACTCTCTGCACAGCTGAATTGTATAGCTGCAACAAACTCTGTAACTTTTGTTGTGTCATGTCGAATTTCTTGTTAAAAGTGCACCAAGTGTTCCTGGAAAATATTAGATGACGGAGAAAAGCCCTTTTTCTTTCTGAGCTAACAGCAAATCACGGTCATTATCCCTTGTCTTTGAGATTGCCTAATATTTATATTTATAACTGCATGTGACCTCCTTTGACAGTTGCAAACTGCTATCACCATACTCAAGAAAGCCATTGCAGATGACCAGCTAAATTCTCACTAAAGTTGGCACATAATACAGATCCTGAAAACAGGCTGCCTTGTGACATACACAAAATTACTTTGAATTATGAATATTTTTTAACAAGGCTGACACTGAGCTTCAGGATTAAGCTTCACATTTTGTGACTTGTAAAACTTGTTTTTCTGTCTCTACTGGATTCTGTCATTCACAAGTTAGAACAGCTGCTCCAGGGTTAGGAGCTCTTCTGCAGAGTCTCACGGAACACGTAACAGAAATTATTTTGAAATTCTGTAATGTTTTCCTTTTTATCCACTCACAAAATTTCTCATATTTCTAAATATATATATATTTTTAACAAAACAAATAAATGTTTCTGCATCAGTACTGATTGCATATTACCCTAACCATTTTGCATACAAAACAATCAATAATGACCAAGCACCAAGTGTGATCATGAAAATCTCCAGAATTTTTTTTCCTTTTGCCAAGACACTTAATTATAGATAATTATGCCCACAGATAATTACCATGCGGTATGATTTTCAGAGAACTTGAATATTCTGGCACAACTTATTTTGTATATTTGATAACATGTTAAAAGTATCCCAATAGTCCAGTTACTGTATCAATAAAAAAAACACTGAACATAAGTGAAAAAGTGGTGTTGTCTAGTACTGATATTATGTATGCGTGATCTGTAGTTCAATAGGTCTGCATCCAGCATGCTGTCTTTTATAAGCCTAGATTTATAGTTGTGTAGGTGTGTCGACAGAAATCCTTTTTTCTTTTAGGAACAGGATTCTCTATCAGAAACAGGATGCAAAGACAAAGCCTTGGTTCAGATCACAATCACACACACGCACACACATCTCTATATTAGTTTATTTGATTTTTATGAATGTGAATCATGCAACATTTATGTAATCTTTAGAAGTTTACACTCCATATTACTGCATTTTCATAGAGTTTCCATCATAATTTGTCATTTCCGTGCAACGTCCTCTTTTTCTTCATCATTTCTTTTCTACCGTTATTATGTTTTCTTTTATTCATACTATACCCCTGCCAAGTGAACTTATCCAATTTCCAATCTTTTAAGTCATTCCCAACAACTACGAACCATCTTCGGGCGACATATTAAATAAAGCTATAGTTGTTCGCCTAGTGCACTTTCCTATTTATTGAACACTTAACATATCACAGTTTTGGGGAAATTGACATTTTCAGTGTCTCATGAGTCACAATTTTTAAGGCATTGGTAAGTTAGACCCTTACCATTTGTATGATGTTTTTAATTAAAAAGATTATTCAGTGATGTATTATTAAAAAACGGAAACAATGACACAAAGAATTAAATAATAGATTCCTGAAAATGTACAATGTTCTACTGGGCAGCAAGAGAGGAGATTTATTTTTTTGAAAATTGACCCTTAGTCAAGACAGAAACAAACCTCTAGAGAACTGCCAAGGGCTTTGTGCCAAACACCCTAACATTTAAGGAGGTGAGGAGGAAGCTATCCAGAGGAGAGATAAAAACACATAGGTAAAAGCTCAAGCACCACATTTTACACACAGACACATTTACAGCAACTGACCTTGCTTTTTTGGGCTGATCCACATTTAGACCGTCCCCGAGGTTGTCGGTCATATGGGTTGTGCACTTGTGGGCTATTTCAGTTTAAGAAGATGAAATATTGGATGAAGTGTTGCATTTCGTGAAAATAATCCAGCACCAGGAGAATCACTGTAGAGCCATGAATTTTTTAAATGTGGAAATCAAGAATTTGTCCAAGTAAGCTTGAAGGTAATTGTGAGGAGTTGTGCTTGTCCTGAAACCACACATCCACTTCTGCATGCTATATGAGGTGTCATCAACTAGTTGTCTCTACCTGGCTTACATCTTTACCCACACGAAGAGCATAAGCTCAACCTTATACAACGTGGGAAGATGTTCTACTGTTTTTGACATCTCTGTATGTTTTGAAAAATTACTGGAGCCTTTACAAATGTTCCTTCTTTGGCCTCACCATATGCTTCAGACAGGAAACAGACCAACACTGTGTCACAGAAAGCTTTTCCTTCTCCTAATAGTACAGATGTTCAGGCATTACGTAATCAACATTATCAAGAGAAACCATGAGCTGCCCAGAAAATGTCTGACCATTTAGGGGTGCATAAAGAATTCCCATTTCTCAAGATGTTTTTTAAACTGATAAGTTAGAAATGGATTGGATCATTTATGCATCTAAAAAGATAACTACAATGAACCTGTCTTTTTTGTTACACCTCTATGCCTGGGCAGGTACATAGGTACTGTTCAATGCCTGCTCACCAGGCTACTCTTAGGAAGCTTACCCTGAAAGGGTTAAGAAGAATCTAGCCATATCACAGCTTGAGGTCATGCCTGATTAAAGATGGCCTTGCATGGGTTATGAAACAGACAGTGCAGACTTGCTTTGATTCTCTTAGGCAAGCACCTGAGTTCATTATTTGCTCCCCTTGTGCTGACCCCGCATGGCTGAGATATTACTATTGCCCCAGGCCATTGCAGTATACAATCTCTCTAACTCTCTTGCTCTCTCTACCCCTCCAACTCACTTCAGGCTAAACCTATAATCTTAAGGTTTTTATGAAAGTTCACAAAAGATTATTTGCTAAATAACAATTTTCTATTTCCATAATTCCATGTTAGCATTACCAGACTGTATTTCAGGAGCCCATATCTTATTTCTGAGGTTTTATAACCTAATGAAATATGCTTAGATCTGTTCTTTAACATGCGCACACACATACACATGGGGGCTAGAACAACAAGCTCAGGATTGTGGTATGTCTTTGACTGGAAAGCATGAAGAGGTCATAGGGAATGTAGTCACTCAGAGCAAGACTACAAAGTCCAGTTAATGCTTTCACCCTACCATAAATACACAAACAGGCCATATCTGATTGATATGCCATATCCTTATTAATGTTTTGAACTAAATAGTGATCATTGACTTTATATTCTTTAGACTTAAATACATTTACAGTCCATTAAGTGAGTTGTTCTCTTACAATTGTTCAAATAGTAACAATTTATAATCAAAGAGCATTTAAAGAGGGATTTATCATGCTGGCGAGGTGTGTTAGAAGTCAACTATTCCTAGCACAAATAAGACATCTCATTCTTGGGAGCCAACACTGTCTGGGCCTCATACTGGGGAACTTAGTGCATGGAGAAATATTTTTACAGGATTAACCCTGGCCATGGTGGGCTATTCTCAACTAAGGGTTAAAAGTTCATGGAAACAGAGACGGGAACACCGCCAGAGTGACTTACTTAATATAATGTTGTTTTTCAATAAATTGTCCAGCATTGTTGTGAAGAGAGACACACTGAAAATGCTTGTGTGTTGTACTCACCACTTCATATTCCACTGTTAATTTACAGTGTGTTTATTAGTCTCACCCTCCGATCAAGTATAAATAACAGGTAATAATAGACAGGTAAAGGTTGGGCTACCATTATTTCGCTGCCACTGACAAAACCAGGCGATGTAATTTCAGCCACTTAAGGATCATTAAAAACAGATTATATTATATATCGCTGCTTGAGAGTCATACTGAGAGAGGGATGGCGAGAGAAATACAGAGGAGATTTGTTTGTCAGTCAAATTCTGACTGCCTTAATCTCTTTAGCTGTCTGCCGAGACAGCTGAGGGAGATGCGAATAGTTGAGAGTCATTTTTCTGCAAATCTTGTCATTAAATGTTGACAAAACAGGCAATTTTCTATAATTTTTGCCATAGCCTTCTTTCAGCACACTAGTCACTCAGAACTCCTTCATTTTGAGCCGCACCAATACACCGACCTTTGACATGGATCTCATCTTTGGCCTCCATATCAAGTCTGTAGAAAGGACGTAATAGTTGTGCCTTTCAGGGCAGGTGAATGTGGCTTGCGAGTGTAAGGTTTTAGGGAACATAAAGGATTCCTTTGTGCTTCGTTTTCCTCACGGAAAGCAGGCCAAGGGATAAGAAATGTGCTTAATAGCGCAGGAGTGGGCTTATCATCAGCTGCCATTACTGCTCCAATATCAATGAGGATGACAGACTTATCAGTGACAAAAGGCCCACGTGAAGCCTGGGCTGGCCCTCTCATTTTTGATCTCTGGTCCGCTAAGCTGATCCATTCATTCAGGCTAAGCACCAGGTAGCACAACTCTTTCTCTCTCTCTTTCTCTCTCTACCAGCAGCATGCCAGGGATCACTCATTCTCTCCTCTATCGCCAAACTCCACTGTTGTGTTCATAATTTCTTAAGCAAGTGAGATATCATGATACAAACCCAATTTCAAAAAAGTTGGGACAAAGTACAAATTGTAAATAAAAACTGAATGCGATGCTGTGGAGGTTTTAAAATTTCATATTTTATTCAAAATAGGACATATGAAATGTCAACTGTTTCAAATGACATATCAAATGTTTACACTTTGAAAAAAAAAGTAATTTGAAGAAAAAAATGTAAATTTTGTGAAAATGACACATCTGAAAATAGTTGGGACAAGGCTGTGTTTACCACTGTGAGATAACCCTTTTCTCTTCACAACAGTCTGTACACGTCTGGGGATTGAGGAGACAAATTTAGTGAATGGGAATTGGTGATCAACTTCCCATCTTTACTTCTGAGAGCCACTGCTACTCCAAGACGATCTTTTTATACTCAGTCATGTTAATAATAATAATTGATACTTTATTGATCCCCATAGGGAAATTCTTTTCTCTGCATTTAACCCATCCATGGCTGAACGCATGGAGCAGTGTGCTGCACTCCACTGAGTCGCACAGGGAGCAGTTGTGGATTGGGTGCCTTGCTCAACAGCACTTCAGCCATGACATGCATAGAGTGGGGTTCAAACCATCGATCTCTTGGTCCCCAGCCCTTTACCCTATACGTTAAGCCAAGGCTGACCCCATGTTAATGAAATATGTCTCATACATGTGGCACAGTGACACAGTGGACTCACAACAAAATGATCCCGGGTTCAAGCCCCAGGTTGGGTAGACTCAGAAAATTTCTGTGGGGAGTTTGCATGTTCTTCCTGCGTTCGTGTGGGTTTTCACCGGGTACTCTGGTTTCCTCCCACATTCCAAAGACATAAACTATAGTTTAATTTGTGTCTCTAATGTGAGAATGAATGTGTGCCCTGTGATGGATTGGTGCCCTGTCTAGGGTTGTTCTTTCCCTCGAGCCCAGAGTTACCGTATGGGAACTGGCTTCCCCATGACTGCTTTACTGAGTGTCTTGAAGAATTCAATTCAGTTTAATTTTGATGATGCTTTTTACAATAGAACATGGCGGTGGCGACGGCAACGGTGGCAAGGAAAAACTCCCTGAGATGCTAAGAGGAAGAAACCTTGAGAGGAA
This sequence comes from Xyliphius kryptos, assembly GCA_025769995.1. Taxonomy (NCBI): domain Eukaryota; kingdom Metazoa; phylum Chordata; class Actinopteri; order Siluriformes; family Aspredinidae; genus Xyliphius; species Xyliphius kryptos. Next base: position 5,399,711 of record JAOUQT010000032.1, read on the forward strand.
CCAGACTCAGAGAGGAACCCCATCCTCATTTGGGTTATATTAGATTAACATCCTGAAAAGTGTCTGTGATGGACTGTTGTAGAATTTACCATGAGGGTAGCGCAGGTGAGTGTCAGAGATGAGGTTAGGTTCAGCACTCTTTTAGTGGTAGCATGCGCATCTCAGCAGAAAGAGAGTAATAGCAGAGAGAAAGAAATTATTAGACAAGATCATAGTAAAGGAGTAATTTAAGAACTGTGGCATGTGTTAGATTACAAATTCCTGATTCCCAAACATTAATTGGAAGACTGTTCTATAACTGTGGCTTTGTAAGAGAGAGCTCCTCTACCTGCTGTAACTTTTATTATTCCAGGACCCCGCAAGCAGCCTTCTGAATGCAGTAGGCGAGGTGGATCATGAAATATTAATAGATGTTTACATGACTAGTTTATAGTCTATATGAAATTTAATTTGGAGCTAATTAGGTGTAATTAAGACAGGGTTATGTGATAATTACTAGAGCTGTCCCGTATGGGACAAATCAAAATTGGCCATAAATCGTGAAGTCCCGGACAATACGAGACGGTTGGCAACCCTAGATTCAAATAAGTGACTGGAATCAATAATAACACTAACATCTCTTACTGCATCATAGGAAGTGTCTGAACTACCATCTAGCATTACTACAAAGCAGAGAGCTTACTTAAAACCCAGCAGCCTTTATTATGTTATTGTTTTCATTGTGCACTGTTGTGTTATTACTTTATGTAGCTTTATTTACTGACATACAAACATTATTATATAACATTTTATTTACTGATGTTAAAGTAAAGTTTGGAATATAATTTATTTTATTACTGACTTAGTACTGCGCAATTTATAACATACACATCTAAACATAATGTTCTCTTTGAAAAAATGGCCTTTTGCACAGTAAAGAATTTATAATGCATTAGGTATATGGTAATATACTGTTGCTTTGTTGCTTTGCAAAATTTTAAAAAGAAAAAGTATAATCTGTAAGATGGATGGCACAGTGTTGCAATGGACAGCTGCACCTAGCAGCTAGAAGGTACCAGGCTTGATTCCATGTGGCATTTGGGTCTTTTCTGTGTTGAGTTTGCAAGTGCTCTGCATGTGCACATGGGTTTACTGTTGGAGCTTTAACTCCCACAAGATATTCTTGGTGTTTTCAAAATTCTCTTTGGAGAGCAGCATCCTGTCTTGTACATGTCTTGTGCTCTGTTCTGCAGACAGGGTCTTCCCTGTGACCATGACCAGGATAAAGCAGATTTCGAAAATGAATGAATGAATGAATGTATTATCTGTATCATCAAAAACACATAAAGATCACTAGCAATACTGTGTAGCTTGATGTTATACTAAGTAATTCAATATGCTTCATGATTAGAGGACAAGAGTAACACTCATTAAATACTTCTGTATTAGGCTTAAGTTGGGTTTGTGACTGAAAAATCTGGCTACACAAATTTCTTATCTGTTTTAAAAGGTTCATAATTTAACTGAAAAGAATTCAGCCCACTATATATGATAAGATTCCCCTGTAGGTTTCACCCTAAAATTCCTGCAAATGGTAACCAAAGAAGCTTATGCCAGTGAGCACCCACACACACACACCGTCTTACAAACCTGGACAATCTGAGCCTTTCATGGTGCCATGGTGAGGAGCAGGTACAGACAGACTCAAACACCTGCTATCGTAAAGTATGTTCTCCATCACTGAGCCTGCTTCTTCAAGGACTGGGGCTCTATTGTTCTCCACCTGTGCTGACAGCCAAGGTATTTCTGGACTCCTCAAGCTTATACAAGAACAATGCTCAATTCATAGGTGTTGCTTTAGGAAAATTATATTAAGTTATAAAAATGTTTTTTTGTTATACAGAGAAAATGCTGAATGAATGGCTATATAGTGATTTATAATATATTCCAAAGTCTTTGTCAGCAGTTTTAAATGTCATTGTTTCCTATCTTTTCACATTCATTTTAGCAATCATTTAACACTATGCAGGGATAGACCTATGTAATAAGGTCTTCCTAAGCCAAGAATGCAGCACACCTGTGTGTCTGAAATCCTTTCCAGCCTGCCCTCAGTTTACAAAAGCAAACATTATTGGCATTTGATGTCACTCATCATTAACCTAATCATAGTTAAATGCAATATCTTTGATAAAAATACAGAGAATGTCTTATTTTTTATTTCAGTTTATCTAAGACAAGTCATTCTAGATCAATTTACTATGACCTAAATAATCTTAATATCCATTTCAGCAGCTAAATTATACACATTTATCTCTGCAACTTTTTGGATGGCAGAGAAAGATGATCCTTTGTTCACTTTGTCTTCTCAACGATAGAGGAGGAATTTGGTAATTCACATAAGTAAAATGTACTACGGAGGTCCGGGTCAGCCCATGGGTCCTACCGCTGTGATCTCTCACATTTGATGGCTCCTATTAATTTACTGCAGAGAAATTCTTGGTCAAGTAGATGGCTGTGGTGTCAGAACAAAGCCCCACTTCAAGCAAGATTACTTCTTTAACAAAAAAGCTTTTGAAGAGCGATAAACAGCTTCAAAATGTTATCTATACCACCATCGCTCCTGAAGGTCAGGTCAACAAAATCATTTCTAATCACCCATGTCTTTGGCTAGTTGTTCACTTTAATGTGGGTGTCTCTATCTTTCATGGAGAATGGGAGTGTGGAAAATCAAAGCAGCATCCTGGGACAGAGTGGAGAAAACTTTAACATGGAGCACTTTTGAGAGTACGTGGAACGTGACAAGGACATTTTTACTCTTGGTGCAGATCTCCATCTGACATTCAGCACTCAGATATTCACACCTGAGAAGCAATGCTGTCAGTCAGAGAAGAATCACTTTCATGCACCTGTCACACATCATGTACTACATAACATATAGGAGATGTACAATAATATATAATAAAAATAAAAGTAATAGCTTTATAAGAATAACAAAAAAAAAACTGAATTCGAACAATGCACCTAACGTGTTATTATTTAATTCTTTCTTACAAAGAGAAATATATTTAAACAATCAATAATCCATTGCTTCATTGAGATATCATAATTACAGATTCATGTGTATTTTTCAGTTCATTACCTCTCATACTTACTATAAAACCAATAACTGACCGTCATCTTAATAGATGCATTTTCTTCCATTTAATTCACAAGGGGTAACGGCCAGTCAGTGCAAACCTGGGAACTTTAGCAGGAAGGACAGAAACAAATCTATACAGGTCGCCAATCCGTAGAGCATAAACACACATACACAGTAACCCACACTAAAGGCCAGTTTAAGGACACCAATTAACCTAATGTGCTTGTCTTCGTGCTGTGAGGCGATATCGCTACACACTAGCCCATTGTGCCGCCTTGTTGACTTTAGTAAACTGTATTTAAATGCAATTGAAATCTGCACTTATTAATTATCCCATTATTCATCAACCAGAAAGTAGAGAAAAACTCTGGACAGTGTCATCAATCCAGCACATGGCAGATTCACTCTGAGAGCGAACATAAATAGTAAAACAGAGTTTTATTTTATATATAGAGTTTTTTTGAATATATATATACAGGTGCATCTCAATAAATTATATATTAACAAAAAGATAATTTATTTCAGTAATTCAATACAAAAAGTGAAATGCATGTATATATATATACATTACAAACACAGTGATTTATTTCTAGTGTTTATTTCTGTTAATGTTTTACGCTTATTATCTTACAGCCAATAAAATCCCAAAAGTCATTAGCTCAGAAATTTAGAATAAGTAACACAAAACATCTGAAGTCCTTAGTCTGGTTCAGTAGGCTACATAATCATGGGGAAAACATTGGCAGTCATTGACACTCTCCACAAGGAGTGTATGCAACAAAAAAAGCTGGCTGTATCCAAAAAAAAGTACTGTATCCAAGCATACTAATGGAATGTTGAGTGGAAGGAAGAAAGAAGTGTGGTATAAAACCTCAACCTTGAAGGGATCGTCAAGAAAAAGCCATACAAATATTTGGGGGAGATTCACAAGGTGTGGACTGCCACTGGAGTCAGTGCTTCAAGAGCCACCACACACAGACATATCCAGGACATGGTATAAAACTGTCGCATTCCTTGTGTCAAGCTACTCATGAGAATGAGACAACACCAGAAGCTTCTTACCTGTTCCAAGGAGAAAAAGGACTTGACTGTTGCTCAGTGGTCCAATGTGTTGTTTTTGGATAAAAGTAAATATTGCATTTTATTTCAAAATCAAGGTCCCAAAGTCTGGAGAAAGAGTGGAGAGACACACAATCCAGGCTGCTTGAGGTCTACTGTGAAGTTTCCCCAATCAGTGATGATTTGGGTAGTCATTTCAACTACTAGTATAGGTTCACTCTTTTATATTAAGACACAGGAAATTTTAGAGCACTTCATGCCTCCATCTGCCCTCAAGCTTTTTAGAAATAGAAATTTCACTGTCCAGTGGGACTTGGCACCTGTATACACTAACAAAAAGTACCAATACCTGGTTTAATAACCACAGTATCACTTTGCTTGACTGGCCAGCAAACTCGCCTGATCTAAAACCCATAGAGAATCTTTGGGGTATTGTCAAGAGGAAGATAAGAGGCACCAGACTCAACAATGCAGATGAGCAGAAGGATGGTATTAAAGCAACCTGGGCTTCCATAATAGCTCAGCAGTGCCACGGGCTGATCGCCTTTATGCCATGCTGCCCCAACCAAGTATTGAGTGCATTTACTGTACATACTTTTCAGTAGGCCAAAATATCGGCATTAAATGTCTTTTTTTCAGTTGGTCTTATATAATATTAAAATTTTCTGAGATAACAATTTTGGATTTTAATTATCAACACTAACAAACACTTGGAATAGATCAATGTGTTTGAAATAAATCTGTATAATGTATGTATTTTACTGTATTAAATGACTGAAATAAATGAACTTTTTGATAATTTTCCAGTTTATTGAGATGCACCTGTATAGTAGTACAGTGGATCGTGCTGTCACCTCACACCTCACATTTTTGTTTTTCCTAGAAAGAAAAACAATTATTTAATTTTTATTTATTTAACAACCAATAACAATATCATTTGAAATATTTTATTAAAAGTTTTAAGAAAACTACTACTACTACTACTGCTATTACTATTAATACTACTACTTATACTACTGCTACTAATTCTAAGACTACTAGTTATACTACTGCTAATGCTACTACTAATACTATTAATACTACTACTATTACTATGAATAATAAGTAATAGTTACGTGTTGTGACCTCCTTATTGGAAAGCACTTAAACTGATATTGCTAACATTTATATCAGCAAGAAAAACAAGAACCTCTAAAATGACAAAAGAATTTAAAAATAAAAAATAAAGGCAAACAATGCTAATGGTAATGCAAATTTGCTTCCGTTTTATGTTTCTTTTCTTTTGTTATAAAAAAGTAACTAAGAGGAAATCTCAACCAATAATAATTTATCCCAACTCGATGTCAACCCAAAGGAGAAGAGCGCCATCTTGAGATTATTAACGGCAGGACATCTTATGAAGCCATTTATGTATGAATTACCTGATAAAATAAACAAATTTACACATAGTAATTATAATACACAAAGAATCAATAAATTAAGTGTGAACTAAATAAAGATAAAGATAATTAAGTGATTGGTTGAAAATGCATAAACATAATTAATACTGACAGAGAGAAATTTAATATAATGTTTCGGTCTTAAGCACGAAAGGATTAAGGTTGTGTCAGGAAGGGCATAAAACATGTATCAGTTAGGCAGTGACTTGCAGTGGCGACCCCTGATGGCAGGGAAAAGCTGAATGACGAAAATAGAAGTAAGTATAGCTTAGAATATTTTTGGAGTAGCTGGAAAAATAAAGGCTAATACATCTGCTTTGGGACAATGTCCATTGTTAAAAGAGATTTATGAATAAAATTGAATTGACATCTTATAAGGTGTTAGCCAACGTCCTGAGCTTTATATTAATAAAACATACGGTGCGCTTATAGTAACAATATTTTAATTTAAAAAACTCTCCTAATTAGCATATCTATTAAATTTACAAAATATCTACTCCTTTAGATTAGGGAAGCAGTAAGCCATCCTCATTTGGGTGATAAAATGCAATCTGTATCCATCTAATACATAGTTCTATAATTAACAAAAATATACAATATTTAAGAATAATAATAATGAATAAAAATATCCTTCTACAAATATATCCATTATCCCTCTTTTGCAAGTATCCAAACCATCAGTCTGCCCCCCTTACCTTTGTCTCCCTATATTCCAACCTGTGCTGTCCCACTGATGTTCTCATTCCTTGGTCATCCTGGTTATTCTCGAACATAACCTTAATATTGTGGCGACCCCTGATGAAGGGAGAGGCCCAAAAAAAAAAGAAGAAAATCTTAAGATCTGCCACCTCCAGCTCTTGTTCAGTCCCAATGTCTCAAAACCATACAGCAAGGCTGGTTTCACTACTCTCTTTTAGATCTTTTTCTTTTTTTGGCCTCTCCCTTTTATCAGGGGTTGCCACAGCAAGTCACTCTTTTCTCTTTCTGCTTTCACACTACCTGCATGTCTACATTGACCACATCTATATAGCTCCACTTTGGTCTTCCTCTCTGCCTCCTGCCTGGCAGCTCCATTTCTAACATCCTCCTACCAATCCTACTCCTCACATGTCCAAACATCTCCTGCACATGTCCAAACCATCTCAGTCTGTCCTCTCTATCTGTATACATTTAAACAACAACAACAACAATTATACACATCTT
>JAOUQT010000032.1:5420830-5432169 GCA_025769995.1 Xyliphius kryptos
TATATATATATATATATACATATATATATATATATATATATGTATATTTTTTTTTTTTCCCAATAAAATGGCCATTAACATTCTGTAGCCTATGATCCTTAGCAGTCTCATATTAGCATCATATCAGTCTTACTGCAATATTATAGTATTTGTTTCTATTTAAACTGAATTTTTTTGTCATCAAAACCCAGATATTATCAGGGCGACATGCTTTACCCCAGAGATGAGTGGGTTGTTTTTTTTCACACTATTGGGTTTAATTTGCTCCATTACGAGCAGCAGCATTACAATTCTAATAATGTGAATTCACTTATCTTCCATATGACTCATCCATGAGCATGGCACAATACTGTCAATCACTCGGCCAACTCATATTCCCCTCATCTATCAGTCAATATATTGCTTTTCCCTTAACTGCAGTTCACTAATGATTCTAAAACCTGGTGTGATCAACAACATTCTATTCTATTCCAATATCCCAGCATGCAACTGAGGCAATATATTAATACCCAATTTTTTTGTGTTTTGGTGATTTAATTCCGTTTTCGATATAAAAAACTGCTTTCTGACATTTTGATATTCAATATCAAGACGTTGTCCATTAGCATTCTGCTTTTAAACACACACACACACACACACACACACACCACACTAAAAACAAAATTCTTCATCTAAGAAAAAAACAGACAGCACAAGAAATTGATGATTGTATTTAAGCTAAAATGAAAGAGCAGCAGGCGCTCTTAAAGATTGAGTGAAATCATCCCAGGCCAACAACCTGTCCAATGGTGATACATGCAGAAAGATTCCTCACAGATCAAGTTGTTTATACATTGAGGCAAAGATAATGGCTCATGGTGGTATATATATATCATGCAGCGCTACCCTCTACATCACTGTACCACCCGTTGTGTATACATTCCTCAATATCACATTATAATTGAAAGCTTCTTTACAGTAAGCTGGATGAGATCTTAATATATAGAATCTAATTTGGCATCGGTATGATTGTAAACGGAAGGTCAGTACTATAGAAAAAATGTTATAGACTGATCAATAAGCGTTTCCCTACAAATCTTTTTCTCCTCCATTGGTTGCTTCCTATTTGGGTTCTGCCCAATAGCCAACATGTCTCTGTAATATGACAGCTAACAACCTGATATGATAAAGGCTAATATGCTCTAAGCATCAACTACATCTTTTTAATTAGATGCTCCTGCTGTGATTGGCATTGTTGGCAGATGCAGTCCATTGAATATTTGTGGAGGGAGTTGAAATTTCATGCTTCCCAGCGACAGCCCTAAAAATTAACTGCACTAGAGGAGATCTGCATGGAGGACTGGGCCAAAATTCCATCAACAGTGTGTGCAAACCTGTATATGATTACATCACCCAAATGAGGATGGGTTCACTTATGAGTCTGGTTCCTCTCAAGGTTTCTTCCTTACTTATTCAGGGAGTTTTTCCTTGCCACCGTTACTCGTCTGGGATAAAAAAAAGTTTTTTGTAAAGCTGCTTTGGGACAATGCTTATTGTTAAAAGCGCTTTATAAATAAATTTTAATTGAATTGAATTTCACAGAAGGTTGATTAACTTGAAGTTATATTGTGTTGTTTAACTGTTCCCTTTATTTTTTTTTGCAGTGTATAATGATTATTCACTATGTACACTATTATTCTTTATACATAAATAAATACTGTTGCTACTACATAACTGGTGAGTTTGATTATTTAATGGAATGTTGTGTGATATTCCATGTATTAAACTGTTTGAGCATTAATTACTATTTACTATCATTAATTTGTACCTAGATTATAAATATTGAGAATCCTTGAAACTCTGACTCAAAGTCAGTGGAATCTGCTTATTTGGGATTTTCACACTCATGAACACTTTTATACACTTCCAGTGAATAGGAGCTCTGCATTCTTCTTGTTGTTAAAAGATTTTGGATCAGACTGGGTTTATTGACATTAAATTGCTGTGTCATATAATATTAAATGTTATATAATACTGTTTACAACTTTGGTAAGCAGATAAGCAGATTCTGACCACACAATACAATACATCAAACTTTGAGGCAAATTAGCTGCAAAAGCTAAAGGCCTTACCAAGTACCACTCTCTAAGGTCACTTATGTTCCATTTTCTACACAGTCTGATGTTTTTAAGTAAATGAAGGATTGTATCTGCATAATTTCTGAACTATGCATATGTATAATTTTTACACTTTGCAGGCTATAATTATTCTCTTTACTGTAGATATTAAGTGATGTACAGTTTTATTTGGTTTCTAGATTGCTGTTGATTATTACTCAAAAAGATTAGTTAGGGAATTTTATCCAGGTAGTCTTGTTAAGCCCGAGGAGTATAGTCTTTTAAACATTTGTATTTTGTCAATAACAAAATACAAACCCAACCTCAATACATGTCTTTTTTTAATAGCTCATCAGTCGAAAGGACAAGACTATTTTTGAGAAGCTGGACTTCTTGACTTCAAAAGAGGAGAACTACACCCGTATGAGAGAACACATCAGATCCCTTAAAATGGTGCCCTGCATCCCATATCTGGGTAAGTTGTATAAATATATAGATGTGTTAGGAATGCCTCGTTTGATTTTAAACAGTCTTTAAATAGTCTTTAGTGTTTGTGAAAATGATTTGGCACAGAGAATGTATATTCTGACCATTGTTGGGCAATGATGTGGTTTAATCTTTTTTTTATCTGATTGCTTAATGTATTTCCAGTGCATTCTTTTCAGAGTGACACACACTGGACAGAATTTTGTTAATGCCTGAGCATCAGACACATGTGTGGTTGCTCCCCATGCTTTAGCCAAAACTAGATGCACACAATATGGAATAGTTAATCTGTGTCCAGGTCGGTTTTTTTTTTATCTCCACAGCATTGGCTTACTGCATGCTGCTTTTCTTTGGTGCAAATCACAAGTGGGGCAGACATTTGTTCTTGCACCACAGTCAAAAATTAACTGATAAAGTATTTTTAAACCTGCACATGATTGGCTTTGGCGGCAGAGACCTTGTAAAGAAATTTTAATATAACTGGCCTGCAGATAATTTTTGACTGGGGAGGGGGATGAGAGACACAGAGACATATAAGGAATCCTGGTAAGGAGACAAATACCTTCAATATGTAAGTTAAACTAATTTCAACCTTTAAACAACTCATCAAGATTACTCTTGCTTACGCACTGTAGTCAACATAGCAGATTCATTATAATATCTCCAGCTGCTCTTACCCCATACCTGTTAATTCCTCTCTTACGCTTTTGCTACACACCATGATTAATTGCCTTTTACTTTTCATTTACTTTTCTACAGTTTGCAGTGTCATGTTATAGGTCACTGGTTTTCCAACTCCATCTTATTCATGATGAAAGGAAATCCTGTTGGTGTAACTGGTCTGTACAGTATCTTCTGCTGCGCTACTAGATAATTTTACAGCCACTAAACAGACACTAAATGAGTAGGCAAACAACACTTTTTTGTTCTTTATGGGTCATTGTGTGATTGAGCCATACTGCAGCTCTGCATCCATCTTTTGATTTTGTCATTTTCATCAAACTGTCCAGAAATTCAGTTTAATTCAGTTGTATTCCAGTTACATTGCGGTATGATCCAGAATAATTTTGATTCAGTAGTTCACAAGAGATTTGTATGTTCAGTCAGTCTGATTACTGTATCCCATGGAAAATAGCTATGTAGAAATATTGCAAAGAGATGCGGCATATGACAATGACAATGATTTTAAAATAACAATAAAAAGCACTTACATTTACAGTGACAATTAATATCTTAATACAAATTATCATTCAAAATGAAAATAAAAAATGTAATCTTGCTTAGAGTGGAATTGGCCCTCCGCAATTAAACCATCCGTGTGGTGAAACACATATATATGCACACACTTTGTGAATTGAGCACTTGTGCCCGGAGCCAAAAAAGGAAAAAAAGATTTTTTGGAAAATATGAGCCAGACATGTAAAAGACTGCTTTTTGGAAAACGCTGTTAGAAATTGTGCAGTATGAGTGTTGATACTGTGTCCTTGCTTAAACTTTTTAGGAGGGCTATCAAGGGTTACACTAGGTCTTCAAAAGTCTAGCGTTTTTAAATGAAGTTTTAGAAATTTTTTTATTAAACATTATATTGAATACTAGTGCAAGTATTAAATATGTTGCATTTATGTAACGCTACATCTAATGTTCACTCATATGCTTTCACAGCCCTTATATATACATGGCTTAATGCACTGATATGTTCAGTTCAGTTTTATATAGTATATATCATCAAATACCTTTGAAAATCAATTAAGGAATTTATGAGAGGCAATATATTTTTTTTCTAAACATACAATTAGTTGACTTCTGCAGTTAGCAATGATGGATCATTTGTTCATAAGTTTCAAGAGATTAAAGCAACTAGATGTCCAGCTCTAATGTTTAGAGGCTGGTTTTGTCCATGTATGTTTTGTGGCATTACATTTTTTAAATGGCATTAAAGGGGCATTAAAAAGCATTACATTAGACTTGCTGAAGCCTGCAGTAAAACCCTGTTTTACTGGCGACATTGTACATATACACTTTTAGTCTATGCTCAGAAATACCAATGTATTGACACCCACGTTTTAATGTTTTTTTGTTGAATAGTCTGTGAACTAATCATGCAGTATCACAATAGACAAACATGCAAACATTTCAAACATTATTATTATTTATCATTTACAAACGAGCCTCATACATACTGTATACCTTAACAACAGACTGTGCAATATTGTTTGAGTTTAATGAACAATTACCTGCAATTTAATGATTCAGATACATTTGGTACACTTGATGCAAAGACATATTCTCCAAAATAATATATATATACACACACATATATATATATATATATATGTGTGTGTATATATACTCACCAGCAACTTTATTAGCATCTCTTTAATTATTTTATCATACTTTCAATGGTATTCTCCATTCCTTTGTTGTAATGTGTTTATTCGTGTTGCTGTTGCCTTTACATCATTTCATCATCAACTCTCACATCATCAATGAAGTTTTGTCCACACAACTGTCCCATAACTGAATATTTTTTGTTTTCAGACCATTCTATGTAAACTTTAGAATTGATTGTGTGTGAAAATACCAGCAGTTTCGGAACAGCTCGGCTAGCACCAACAACCATGCCATGTTCAAAGTCACTTCAATTAACTTTATTCCTTTATTTATTTATCTTTATCTCTATTCCGATGCTCTGTTTACACTTCAGAAACTCTTAACCACCTCTACACGAACAAATGCATTGAGTTGTGGTCATGTGATTGGCTGAGTAGATATTTGTGCTAAACAATTAAACAGGTGTATCTAATAAAGTTGTCGGCGAGACTACTGTATATATACTGTATATATACTGTTTGTGTGCATGTGTGTATATACAGTGTACAGTATATATGGTCTCACAGGTCCCCACATATATGTAAACCTGGGCAAAGTCTAGAATAAACTCAAATAACACCTTGATAGAGACATAGTACATATGACAAGGTGTTTGGCCAGGAGGTAAAATGATACGGCTTCTTATTTAATATTATAAATATTTTTGAATATAGCTAGTTGTTTTAATTTATTTTAACAGTTCTTGAAACAATTGCAGTAATTGTTTCCTTGTCATGTTATATGAAATAGTTGCGCAGTTTGTCTTAAGCTTCAAGAAAGAATAAATACTTAGCAGATATATGATTCCTAACAACATTTTAGATAGCATTATAATGGTTTGCCTTTCTGTTATGGTTGTGTCTCTCTAGAAGCCCTGGTGGATTTTATTCTAATAATTTAATCTAATAATTTCTTTTGATTTTAACTTTTTATTGGAATTTGTACCTGTGGGCAGCAGTTGGAATTAATTGTAATTTCTTTATTGTCAGGTCATTTGTGCATTGAGTTTTAAGAAACATGTACATGGCCAAATTATTCTGGACATTACACCCGTATGTAGTTCCTCTCCAAACTGTTTCCAAGTTTAAAGCACTTGTTTTTAAAAGAATGTTTCTTAACAGTGTTGTGCACAGTTGTCCTTCAATGAATTCTGATACGGTTGTCAATGTTAGTGTATACATAGCAAGCTTCAATAGGATCTTCACAGGGTTAACCTTACGATCACAACAGAAGATCTGAACAGATTCCTGATCTCAACCCCACTCACTGTATCACTGTTGCCATACAGCAAGAAAGTCCTGGGTCAGATTCCAGGATCAGGCAACCTGTGTCGTTTCTGTGTGCAGTTTACATGTTCACTATGTCACCTCTTTCCTCCCAAAGTAAAAAACATTCATGTTGGCCAAATTAGCCAAATGATTGCTTCCCCTGATTTGTATAATACAAATTTAACCACTTGTATTGTACTTGTTGTAACTTTTGATTGATATAACCTTGTTCCTGTCATAGCTATGAGGGCAGAAATGGTGTTAAACAGAAGATCTCTGTTGTTCAATGTGTGAATCAATGTAAATCAGTAAAGCCAAACCCCAAATTCTAGTTCAATGTGTCTGAGAAGTGTGCAGATAATAGAATAATAGAAAAGGGAAGAAAATTTTAAAATACAGTTTGTGAAGTAGGTTGTGTCCACAAACTTTTGGCTATATAGTGTATCAACCACTTGTTTTCTTGGGACTTAGATTTAGGAAAGGTCCTCATGTGCATCCTGTATCATATAATGTAGTTGAATGCTATTTTCTTACTGTATAAAAACAGATCATTACATATCAGTGGAAATCCAGTTATAAAATCTATAAATTCAAGTTTTGCTTTATATTTGTTGTGAAAATAAATTAAAAATGATATTTATTTTCTCCAAATGAGCACAAGTCAGAAACCGTTATGGCTGCTAATAGAGTGTATTTTGCTGCTAAAGGAGTGCATGTTTCTGCTAAAGAAGTGTTTGCTGCTAAGTGTGGATTTTGCGAATAAAGGAGTTTTTTGCTGCTAAAGGAGTGCACATTTCTGCTAAAGGAGTGTATTTTGCTACTAATGGAGTGTGTTTTGCTGCTTAAGGAGTGTACTTTTCTGCTAAAGGTGTGTGTTTTGCTGCTAAATGAGTGCATGTTACTGCTAAAGGAGTGTTTGCTGCTAAATGTGGATTTTGCGACTAAAGAAGTTTTTTTCTGCTAAAGGAGTGTATTTTGCTGCTAAAGGAGTGTGTTTTGCTGCTGAAGGATTGTATTTTGCTGCTAAAGGAGTGTGTTTTGCTGCTAAAGGAGTGTGTTTTGCATCATGCTTACATAATGTTACTTCAGTTACAGCTCAAAGCACTTTATAAACAACTGTCAATTTTAAAACTGTTAACTCTCCTCCCTTTCCCCCTGTTTGAATTGTTTTGTATTTATTGTAAACTGTCTTCCGTTCTTGCACATTGCACCTTAATGTCATGTAAATTGTCTTATGTAACACGTTGGTCCTGGAGGAGCATTTCACTATGTACTGTAAACACTGTTTATGTTTGAAATTACAATATAAACTTATTGGCTCTTGAAAAGTGGAACACAATTGTACATTTTAATGACCAATTTACTGATAAGTCTTTTGTCTTTTTATCACCCCAAAGCTTACCTGTACCATTACTCAAATTACTTTTCTGCATGTTAAGGCTGCTTATGAATGAGCTTCAATGTTAGGACATATTTTGTTTAGTCTTTTCCTCTAATTTGTATGATCTTCAGTGAAAAGTGTTGGGGTTGGGGCGAATCATCATCACCACTTTCTTTAGGGAGTAAGCCCCTCCTCGGAATTCTGCCCAGTACACCCCGTCCTGGTATCGGCTGCGGTAGTGTCCTCCTCGGTACCACACACCATTCAGGTTGGAGTGAGCACAGGAGTTATACCACCAGCCTCCTTTCTGATAATGAGCACAGTTACCTGAGAGAAAAAAACAAGAACTCGTAAATAGCTCTACACAGAGTAAAAAAAAAATGAGAAAAAATTAAGATACCCTATGAAAGTGTTTTTAACATATTTGTACATGTGGGAATTAAATATACATTTTTAAAATACTTAGCAATTGAAGAACAATAACTTAAAAAGTAAAACTTAGAAAATATTTTTTTACCTATATAATGTAAAATAAAATATCATGCAAAATATAATGCAATTTATAATGAGGAATAAATTAGGACACCCCACATTTCTTCCTAATTAAAAGGGATATGATTACACACAGGTGTATTACATCAGGTGCACATGATATGAAAATTGTTACTTAGCGTTTTGAATGAAGCTTGCTTTATTTAAACCTCAGACATTTGGTTTGGTGTGCTTTTGTCATCAAGGGACCTACAGCAGATTTTTTGCTTATTTGATGTAAAAGTGCATTCCTATACAATAAGCCTTTACAACTTTAATCCTTATGAAAGGAGGAAACATTTGCTATTAAGAGAAACATGAAGGCCAGACTTAATTTTGCCAGATCAAATGTAGACAAAGTAGTCATATAGTCATGGTTTGGGGATGCTTTGCTGCAGCAGGACCTGGCCAGATCACCATAATATAATTCACCGTGAACTCTTGAGGAACAAGAGACCGTTTGTAAAATAATTAACACACAAGCAAAATGGGACTATACAACATGACAATTATTTAAAACATACCAGTAAATTTATCAATGACAGGCTTAAAATACAGAAATAAAGAGTGCAGGAATAGAAGAGTCAAAGGCCAGATCGTAAACCCATTGGCCTGCTGTGGGATGACTTGCAACTTCCAGAGACTGGAAGATGGCTACAAGAAGCATCTCACTGACGTTTCAGCCAAATCGGGTAACTCTAGCTGTTAGGTATATGGTTTCCTTACAATATGTATTTTCGATCATGTCTATATATATATATTGTATATACATATATATATATATGTATATACAATGACAAGAAAAAGTATGTGAACCTTTAGGAATTACCAGGTTTTATTGGTCATAAAATCTGATCTGATCTACATCTAAGTCACAAGTATAGACATACACGATGTATTTAACCTATTACTACACAAACAATTAGAATATTGTATATCTTTATTAAACACATCCATTAAACAGTCATACCACATAATTAAACCTTGGTTATATTATTTGAGTTACTGTTGCTTTTCTAACATCTCAAACCAGTCTGCTCACATTCTCATACGACCTTACATCAACAAGGCATTTTCGTGCACACAACTGTCACTCTCTGGATAGTTTTTATTTTTCGGACCATACTGTAAACCCTAGAGATGGTTGTGTGTGAAAATTCCAGTAGATAAACAGTTTCTGTAATACTCAGACCAGCCCATCTGGCGCCAACAACCATATTGTCACTTAAAGTCACTTAAATCACCTTTCTTCTCCATTCTGATGTTTGGTTTACAATTCAGCAAGTTGTCTTTACCACCTCTAAATGATTAGATATCTGAACAGTTGAACAGGTGCACCCAATAAAGTTGCCCGTGAGTGTATATCTCACATAATATGTCTTAGGCCAAGTATTATTTTTTTGTTAGAAATGTTTATTTTTATGGATTCTGAATGAATTAGATTTGAGATTTCTGGACATTACATCATTTTTGCATAATTGCAAATGTTTTTGCAAAATTGCAAATGTTTGCATATATGTAAAGAAGTAACTGACCATGTTTCACACAAAAAAACAATGAACTCTGCTGGGTTTTACTGTAAACAAGTTCATTTCATAGTCAAACTTCCAAGTGGTAAATAGGTATATTTATTTTGGTACACTGAAGTTGGGTTCTTTGAGTATGTTGTTAGTTTGAGTGCGTCACTGTGCCTTCAGGTAGTCTTTATTTAAATACTTAAATCTTGGCCACTTTATTCTGTGCTATGTATATATAGCAGGTTATTCAATTTTATTATATACCTGTGTATGCATCATGATCTCTATCCAGCGTGGTGAACTGTTTGCCGTTATGCCATGTGAGAGAATCGCCGGCGTTGCCATGGTAACGCCCAACTCGTAGTTTGTAGAAGTCTGCCTCAGGTTCCAGCCTGAAGCTAGCATATTCAGCAAATGTTTTGCGCCCAGACCAGTCCTCCAGGGTCACCAGGAGCTTGTAAGTGGCCTGATTGGTCAGCCAGTAAATGTTCTCCAGCCCTAGCCAGTACTCTCCATTTATGTTCCCAAAACCTTGCTGTGTAAATGAAAAAGAGACAGTCAGTATAAAATAAATCTTTCAAAGCCCTATTATTCAACCTGATTTTTAGTTCTTTATTTACGGACACACAGTACAATAGTCCTGATTGTTTGTTTGTTTGAATACTTAATAGATTGCTGCAGATTAAAATTACTTTTTGAGGCGCCGTCTGAGGGATCGAAGATCTTGCCGCTTACTTGCAGAGATTTCTCCACATTCTCGGAATCTTTTGTAAATTCTAAATTCCTTGCAATTGAACATTAAGAAATATTGTTCTTAACTGTTAGACTATTTGCTTATGCAATTGTTCACAAATTGGTGACCCTCGCACTAACATATGAGCCTTTCAGGGATCCTCCCTCTATACCCAGTTAACACGTTCGCCTGTGAAATGTTCTAAACAGCTGTTTATTAAGCATTACTCAAGTTCCCAGTATTTTCTTACCCTTGTCCCTACTCTTTAGAAATGTGTTACAGGCATCAAATTCAAAATGAGTAATTATTTGTAAACAACAATAAAGTTTATAAGTTTGAATATTACATATCTTGTCGTTGTTATGCATTCAGTTGAAAATCATTTGAAAATCATCATATTCTGTTTTTATTTATGTTTATATAATGACCCAACTTTATTGGAATTGGAGTTGTAATAGCTTTTCATTTGCAGTGGAGTGATCTCAGCTTAACATATGTTCTTCACTGGTACTGCATTGATTTTAAAGGCTTGATGCTGTATAACATTTGGTTCATATTATATAAAATAGATTATATAATCCGACACTCTGGGTCATGATGATTTACAGATTTACTGAAGACCTTATTGCATCAAAAAGTAATCATTGCCAACTACTGAATAGTGTTCTACAGTATTTTACTGAACATTGCTGAAACATTGAACGTTATCCATTTCTGAAAGTGAACTATCAGTCTGCCATCAAAGTTGCTCAAGTCACTCAATTTACCCATATCTGGTAAATTTCTGCTGTGCAGTGGACAGATCAACACATTATATGAGAGCCATCTATGATGTAAACTTTAATTAAGGGAACTTTATTACTGATCATAATGCCACCTCCCATGAATTCTGATCTAGTGCTTATTCCGTGTCCATCAGACACAAAACACTGTTTGCAATGTTTCTACAGCTTAAAA
>JAOUQT010000032.1:5442251-5462543 GCA_025769995.1 Xyliphius kryptos
AAGGTTATATTCATACACAAGTTTCATATCTTATACTCAAGTCATATCCAAACACAATGCCGTGACTATTTAGCATCTCCAAATTACCTAGCATGCATATCTTTGGACTGTAGGAGGAAACCGGAGCACCCGGAAAAAAACCCATGCAAAACTCGGGGAGAACATGCAAACTCCACACAGAAATTCCCAGGTCACCCCATCCGGGAATTGAGCCAGGTCCTCTTGCTATGTCTTATTGGCCACATCACAAGATCAACTACAGGAACTGGGGTATTGGCTAAAAGAAGTTTTAAAACAGATCTGAAGACCAAAGAGAGCTGCCAGAACAATATAGAATGAAAAACTCTGCGTTGCATTCGGGGGCCTGCCCTGTTAAAAGCTCTAAAAGTCAATACTAAAAATTTTAAATAAATTCTAAATTAGACATGTAGCCAATGTAAATAGGATAAAACTAGTGTGTTGGGTGTCCTTTTCTTAGTTCCTGTTAAAAGACTTGCTGAAGAATTCTGTATTGTAGACGGAGTGACAGCAGATTTGTTAAAACAATTAAAAAGTGTGTTACAATAATCTAAAAGAGAGGAAATAAAAGCATGAAAAATCATCTCCGGGTCCAGGTTAGTGATAAAGGATCGAGTCATTCGTTTCGCCGACCCATGCTTCCCAGTTTTCATCTACATTTATTACAGAGTTGTGGCTGCAATATGGCTGCCATCTCACGGAGTGGCATGTGAATCTGCACACTGTTCCTCTGTAATCGTAGGAAAGTGCACAGGTAGACTTGGCGGCTCTGGACATGAACATTTTATGGTTTGACTGTTTATCCAGTTCTGTTTTGCTCGCAAGCGGCCATTGTCTATTTACCATTCTGGCACTTCCTGATATCGAAGGACATGGCATGGTCACGGTTTGACACTGCCCCTATTGCTAACGATGTTACATGCTTTCAAGCCCACACCATTGTAAAGCGTCCTTGGGTATCTTGAAAGGTGCTATTAGTTGAATATATTATTATTATTATTATTATTACTATTATTATTATTATTATTGAAACAATTTCTACATACACCATGCCGGGAATTGCATAATGTTGTTCTGTTTTAAGAAATACATATGTAACTTTCAAGCACTCAATATAATTAATCTAACACACATTATGACTGTGGATGGGAGCAGGCTGACTTGTTATGTAGTGGGGCGGGATAAATGCTGCTGATTGTTGGCAGGAGCATGACAAAGTTTTGACCATTTCTACAATCAGTAAGGCTGATTAGATATTTGTGTTAACAAGCAATTGATCAGATGTACCTAATAAAGTGGGCCTAAAATATATGGACATTGTATATATTTAACCTTAGTGCGGTAATTGTGTTTTACTGTTTTTATTAGGTGTTAATAAATCTGAGTAACAGATGCATGGTTGGTTTCTCTTCCCTTATACTAATAACACAGACCACAAAGGCAGGAAGTTTTACAATAGTGCCCAAACAGGGACACCAACCAGCCAACTGTACAAATACAACTTTTTTTCTGCTCTATATTGCTGTTTAACTCAGGTTGGACATTCCTTGCTCATCTAGGAGCCAACAACTTATGCTATAGCCACAGCAGCGATCTAAATCCCACACCTGAAGTGTGTTTAATTACAGATGCTTAACACAGATGTTAGAGTAAGTAAGTAGATTAAGCTATCTTTATTTATATAGCAACTTTCCAGCTAAAGATCATAATGTGATTTACAATAAGAATAGATACAAGCATAGGCATACAAATAAAACAAAGCTAAACAAACAATAAGCAGTTCATTTATCCAAAAGTTTTTTTGAATAAAAAGGTCCTAATCTGATTTTTAAAGGAATCAACAAATTAGAGAGTTCCACAGCCTAGGGGTATTGGCTAAAAGACAGGTCCCCTAGAAGTTTTAAAACAGATCTTAGGGACTTTAGACCGAAGTCCGAAGAGAACTGCTAAAACAATATGGAATCAAAAATTCTGCGGAATTTAACTGAAGAGAGTTTTTAGCTAGCCAGTCTTTAATACAACAGACACAATTAAGAAACTATGTGTGAGTCCTTAAAAGTGCAGCACAATTGAATGTCTTAGAAATGGTAAGACACATTATTGAAAATGCTGACAATTTTACCAAGGTGGCCGATGTACAAAAAGAACAACACTGAGCTATGAACTTAGCCCTGACTTCAGACGTTATTTACAAACATAAAAAGGTTCTTTTGCTTAAATAAAGAGAAAGTTTTGTAGTGATCCCTGTCAAAAGCTGAGGCCAAGTCCAATAAAACCAATACATTGTACTGAACAGAATATGCAGTCATCAGTATGTCATTAGAGACTTTTAACAGGGCAGTCTCAGTAAAGTACTTCTTGTGGAAACACATTTTATCAAAACAAACTTATTCAGAATATTATTACTTTCCAGGAAAGTAGTCAGCTGCCCTGCCAATAACTTCTCTAAAACTTTAGAAATAAAAGAAAATTTATAAATTGGCTTAGAGTGGCTTGGCTCCGATGGGTCTAAAGCTGGCTTTTTTTTAAATAGGACTTGAAATTGCTTGTTTGAGAAAGCTGGGGACTGACCAACAAGCCAAAATGATATCCACCTGCTCCTATGGTCGGCATTATAAAAGACTGATCAAACTCGACTTACTCAGGTTTGAAAGCCATGAGAAAGAAACCCAAGTTTATTCAACTTTATGAAGAGTACATAGCAGAAAGACCCCTTAGAGATGTAGAACCATTAGCAACACACAGTTCTCAAACTCACATACACAAAGATTGGTGTTTATCAGAAATAAAAACAATGAATTAATTAAAGGCAGCTTTTCTACATTCCTTCCTTCTCATGAAGACCATGGAATAGAAGCTGAAACAAGAATAAGAGAAAAAAAGAAATGTTTATATGTAAAAATCAGATCTTTTGCATTATGGTACAGAGCTAAATAGATAACATAGAGGGCCGGGGACCAAGAGATCGCCGGTTCAATCCCCACTCTAGGCAAGTCATGGCCACTCCGTTTGCGCCTCTTGGTGTTCACACCTGGATGGATTAAATGCAGAGAACAATTTCCCTCCGGGATCAATAAAGTCAATCAAAATAAATAAAAATAAAATAAAAAATACTGAGAAGGACAGTTTCCTCGGTAGATGAACTTGTATGTGTTGAAACTTTGTTAGAAAAAAAGACATTAAAATCCACTAAATCAGAACGTCAACATGTAATGTTAGAACTCTGAATTGAGTACAGCAGACATATAAAACACTTTACATATACAGTATTGACATTTTTGCATGGCCTAGTGGCTTAGAGGTTATGCTGTCACCTCACAGCAAGAAGGACCCAGGTTCGATACCTTGGTGGGCCGACCTAGCAAATTTCTGTGTTGAGTTTGCATGTTCTCATCATGTTTGCGTGGATTTCCTCCGGGTTCTCCAGCTTCCCCCACAGTCTAAAGACAAGCATGCTAGGAGAACCGGAGATGCTAAATTGTCTTGTCCTAAGTCCGGGAGAGGGTTGCTTCAGGAAGGGAATCTGGCATAAAACATGTGTCAGACCCCGGGCAGCATGAAAATAGCCGAAAAATAAAAATAAAATTACTGAGCGCTGTGTGGGAATTGTGTACACTTTAAATGCTCTACATTACTGTTGTTTTTGAGTGTTAATATATATTAGTAACAGATGTGTTGTTGGTGTCCCTTCCCTCATTCTTATAGCACTGAACCGAAAACTCGGAAAGTGTTACAATGTGTTTTTATTTTTGTCATGTTAGGTGGTCCACCCCGCATCAGCTTCAGTTTGGTCTTACATTTACCTTAAACACCATCTGATACATTTTAAAAATTATACTGATTTCTATGGTGGAAAACCTGTGTTACATATTTAAAACTCTATATATGTTTAATGTTATAATTACACAAAATTCCTCTTTTTAATATAGCCTTTATTGCTAATGGAAAGCTCATAATGAGATGCCCCATCCATTCAATGCCTCTCTTAAAGTCTCCTCCCATTCCATTACCTCATTTTTGAATACTGGATTGTATGAGGGGGATGTGAGAGAAGGCTGTTTTATTTTTATTTCTTTAGAGTCTTGCAGCTGACAATTCATATTAGAGCAAAGACCAAGCCACAAGAAGAAAATAACTAAAACGCCTTATGCAGAAGAGATTGTTCTGAACAAGCTCCATAAGGTATGCATTGAAATGTGGGAAACTAGCCATAATCTAAGCCACATAAGAATGGACAGAGACAGTCTACATTCAACTTCATAAGAAAGGAGACGCACCCCAATTCAGCGACTGCAGTGTTACAGCATGAACGACTGTGGAAAACCAAGCATGGGTTTCCCCTAACACCTAGTCAAAGTGGTCAGAAATATTCACAGTCAACAGTGTGCAGTAGCAAGGAGCGCCAATCATACATAAGCATCAGTGTCAGGTTCAGAAAAGGTACACTTGTGTACGCTTTAAATGTTCTACATTACTGTTGTTTTTGAGTGTTAATATATATGAATAACAAATGTGTGGTTGGTGTCCCTTCCCTCATTCTTATAGCACTGAACCGAAAACTCGGAAAGTGTTACAATGTGTTTTAATTTTTGTCATGCTAGGTGGTCCACCCCGCATCAGCTTCAGTTTGGTCTCACATTTACCTTAAACACCATCTGATACATATGGTGAAAAATTATACTGATTTCTATGGTGGAGATCTTTCCAGAACCTGTGTAACATAATTAAAACTCTATATATGTTTAATGTTATAATTACACAAAATTCCTCTTTTTAATATAGCCTTTATTGCTAATGGGAAGCTTCTCTTAAAGTCTCATCCCATTCCATTACCTAATTTTTGAATATTGGATTGTGTGAGGGGGATGTGAGAGGGCCAGGGAAGCAGCACTAACATTACTAAGGGCTGTTTTATTTTTATTTCTTTAGAGTCCATTTGTCTATCGTTGTTTCGACTGCTACCGGTAACACTTGCAGAAACAAAGCAGCCCCAAACTATGACATTTTCGCTATCATGCCTCACAGTTGGTATGAGTTTCTTGTGATCAATGCATGTCTTTTGTTACTAAAGATGATATAAACATTTGCAGCTCACCTACTGCACATAATTCCGATTTCAGGCAATTTAAGTTGTAATAATTGTGGGATGTCCTAACTATTTCCTCAATGTATTTCTAATAATTACATTTTACAAATGATTTTAAACTTACAAATATGTCCATGTTAAAAACATTTCAGGAAGTGTCCACATTGTTTTTGCGATGGTAATTACTGTACATGTAGTTTGTGCACATTCTGTACCTTATGCTTAGTATTAGAGACAGGTTCCTAAATTAAAACCTATTTGAAATATATTTTCTGAGTGTTTTGTTCCAAAATCTGATCTGTTCGTTCTTTCAGCTTGCTAGCTAATTTTATCCTGCTTGCTCAATACCAATGAATCTTTATGATGCTAATAATGTTTAAGTTGTGAAGTTTGATTCACAGGAAAAATGTAATTGGTAAAGTATAATGTATAATGAAAGTAAGTATAAAATGACAAGGACCTAAGGAGATGCCGTTGGTAAAGACATAGTCGTGCGTGTGATTTCTGACAGGGCTGTGTGATTCTAACAAACTGTCATCCAGGAGATGCCGAGCCTTTTCCTTTACAGAGAAAGTGGCACTTTTATTCTCCATCACTCCAAACTGGCACATCATGCTAAACAAAGAGGGGAACAAGAAACCGAGAAATATATAAATTACACCAGCTCTTCTAATAATCGCCTATGACATCACAGACGTCAATATTTAATATAGCTATGTATATATTTATATATTAATAATACTTAGAAAACACACTTGTGCACAATGGCTACAAAAGCCTCTAAGATGGTAGTGAATCTAACGTGATAGCTAATGAGACCTGTAATATTTAAACTTTTGCTGAAGATCATCTACTATTCATATTCTGTGAGGAAAGCTAACTTCATATCAGCTCAATTACTTAACAAAATACAAGGGTGGGACAAAAAATATCCGCACTCTAGATGATGCACTTTAGTTCAGGAACTCCTTTTTTTATCTTTTAGACTTGCTCATAATCTTCATCCATGAGATCCTCAACAACTTTAAGAGCCACTCGTTCTTAAAAGCCTATCATCACGGTCCAGACTTCACACCCATATGTGGCTACTAACCAGACCAAGGCTTTCCTCAGTTGCCGTTGGTGATTGTGCTAATTAATACATTTCATTTGATTCGTTGTTACTCTAGATATAGAATGAATTCACTCAAATTTCATAAAATAATTCTCGTCATAATGCAAGCCTTGAATGCACCAATGTCATTGATTATTACATAGGCAGAACCATCACAAATCGTGATGCAATGCAGTCACAAATAAACTGACGTAACACATTCAAACCTGTAGTGTTTGCTACTCACTTATTTCCCAGGCTGTGGCTCTTTCTGTGCCAGGTGGGTGGGGGTGTAGAGAGATGACATACAACTGAGGTATCAGGGCAGGTTGGTCTCCGGTTATACTTCACTGAGAATAACTCTTCTGATGGTCCTAGTGGGTGAACATAAATAAAAACTACTGAGAAAACTCTGAATATTAATACACCAACATCTTGGATGATATATATATAGTTTAAAAGGCTGGAGACCAAAAGATTGGCAGTTCGATCCCCAGTATAGACAAGTCATGGCTGAAGTGAAGTTGAGCAAAAAACACAACCCCCAACTGCATCCTGTGTGCCTCAATGGGGTAGCACCACACTGCTCCGGATGTTCTAAGTGCACCCCCAGCTGGGTTAAATGCAGAAAAATGGATTTCCCTAAGGGGATCAATAAAGTTGGCCTCCCATTTCTCTTCATCTATGAGATGAAAACTCCTTTACTGGAGTCTTATTAAGTTACTAAATTCAGGTGATTCGAGATTAATTGCAAATACAAAACCTGCTTATTTTATTTCTTGCAGCTGACAATTCATATTAGAGCAAAGACCAAGACACAAGAAGAAAAGAACTAAAACGCCTTATGCAGAAGAGATTGTTATGAACAAGCTCCATAAGGTATGCATTGAAATGTGGGAAACTAGCCATAATCTAAGCCACATAAGAATGGACAGAGACAGTCTACATTCAACTTCATAAGAAAGGAGACGCACCCCAATTCAGCGACTGCAGTGTTACAGCATGAACGACTGTGGACAACCAAGCATGGGTTTCTCCTAACACGTGGTCAAACTGGTCAGAAATATCCACAGTCAACAATGTGCATTAGCAAGGAGCGCCAATCATACATAAGCATCAGTGTCAGGTTCAGTTTCAGAAAAGGAGTCTGACAAGGATGTAACCTCTCACCATGTCTGTTCAACATCCTAGGAGAACAAGTGATAAGGAGAGTACTACAATGATTTATGGGAGGATTCAGGATTGGTTGAAGAACCATTATCTTAGATATGTTCATGACATTGTATTATTGGCCACATTACAAGAATAAATACAGTAGCTGGTGTCACATGAGATAGAGGGCACTGAAGAAAGCTGACTCATCCATGCAACCAAGCATCACAAGGCGATGATGGCGCTGATGAATATAATCAGTCAATTACAGGTTTATCACTTAGAAATGCATGTCCAATGTATCAGATTCATACTCACAGGCAGAGATTGCATGTTGTTATACACACAATGGAATGCAAGCTGAAATCATTAACATTGTGAGAAGGGAGATATATTTGATTAGTGTTAGATTAATGCTTTAATTACCAATTATGGGTGTCATTGTAAGCCTTGATCAAATACTATTAAACTGGCCAATAACACTGCAGAAGCCCTGGGAATAATTTCCACTACATTAAAATCACATTATTTTGCAAATAGTTGCACAAACGAAGAAGCCATAAGTCAATACAATCCTTAAACGCCATAATGGTTTCTGGGCCAAAGCACTACACAATAAAAGCAGAGTCATATTTGTGGTATAGAAACAAGCACTCATTGGCAGAAATACCAGACTCCCCCAGTGCCTTTAAATTTCCCCTTAACTGGAAACAGACTTTCCTTTCCAATTAGAACATGGTAGTCAGAACGAGTTCCGACCACAAACATCAGTGACTTCATTGGCATTACAATTTTGAGAAGGGGGTGGGTAGGATTCTGTGTTTAATGCTGAACTATGTGCTTGGAGAAGTGGAAAAAATGAATGTATCCCTTTTAGACAAATTATTTTCAAGCTGCTCATATGTTCAGTCAAAAACAAAAAGATGATTAATAGAGGTTTGTTATAAGGTCTATAAGTTTGTATAGAACTGAAAGTGTGAGCTATTCATAACATTTTATTCCAAAAAGAATTATTTTGTAAATAAGAGTGGGCAGCCTAGAAGCATGTAATAACTGACATGAAAACATTATTATTATAAACATTATTATTATAACAAGCTCAGGGAAAACAAGATCAAACTTCACATAATCTAAAGGTCAAATGACAGGTTTCGGCCACTGTCTAATTCACAGAATATGCCATGTTTACCAAAAAGGGTATTCTATTACATAAGAACAAACAATCAATCTTCTTCAGATGAATACTGAGATCAAGTAAACATAAATGTGTAAAACAGATACCTCCTATGTCTTCCTTTGAAGATACCAGACGAGGTGAATTGCTCCCAGGTTCAATCCTTAGGGACAACCTGTAGGAAATGAATGCAAAAAGAAAAACTACATATATTACAAGCATAACCAAGTAGGGGTAACGCTGATGGAAAATCTGATAAATCTGATGCTTAGATAAAAGGCAATGTTGCCGTTGTTGCTGCTACTGCTGGTTCACTAGACAAGCACAAACAAAAAATGAAAAGATTGTGTCATACACAATACTGAAAACCTACAAATATCAGTTACAAAACAACAGTTTGACAACTATTAGAATACAATAAAAGCAATCATTCGTTACTTAATTTCTTCAAATATACGTTTTCATAAAATTGGGCACAGAGTGCAGCGACAGCCATGGCACCTTGGCATTGCTGGTACTTGAACCCTTCTGTTCACTAACCTAGAGCATGTAAACACTGAACCACCAGCACCACTGAGTGATGTTTAATGCTTTAACGAGACTCACTGAGTAATTGTTCATCCACTCACGTCAACAGGCCATTGCCCAACACAACATCATTTTGGAATTTATGCCACACGTGCTTTAAAGAATACAAACTATAAAGTTCTTCAAATTCTTTTTTAAAACAGAAACACCCAAATCAGTTAAAGTGGCAAAGCTCTCAGTGAAAAACTGTTCCGCGAAGGCAAGCTTGTGAAACAGTGCCTGACTGTTGTTGTCATTGAGATCTGCCCAGAGAAGTCACATGGGTTCAGTATTAAAATAAAGAAGGAGAAATAATTGAGAGTGTTTGCATCTGAAATGGGGCATACGCACAAGGAGGCGCTGTTGTATTTCAGGAAAAATCTCAGCCAGCTACAACATTTCAATTATAATGAAATTGCTGTTTTTTTCAGTTGGCAATAATGGCTCTGGAAATGGTTTACGCTTCAGCGAAATTGAATGCGCTACAGCTAAACATGGCTGTGTAATTAGTGCTCATTTTTAAAACTATTTATTATATTTATAACGTTCTACATCTTCCTAAAAAACTTTCCATTAGAGTGTTGAAGTGCTAAATAAAAATAATAATAAATAATAATAAATATATACAACAGGGTAATACAATAATCAAGTCATGTACAAATAACATAAATAACAATGGCATATTTTTGTATCATAGTGTTAATATATTTCTTAATTTAACAATGTTTCTGAGATGAAAGATGTCTGTCCTGGTAATATCTATATGAGCTTAAAATTAACGACTGGAGTCAATAATCACACCAAACTCTTTTACTGACTAAGTTACTACTTATTCAGAAAGTGTATTTATAACTTTCTGTGGTTCAAGAATGTGTACTTAAGTTTTATCAGTGTTAAGAAGACTGAGTCAATTCGCATCAAATTTCCTTTACTTATTCTTTAACTTTATTATATTATGTCTTTGTCAGAGTGTGCCATTATATATATATATATATGTATATATACATATATATATACATATATATATATATACGTATGTATATATATATATGTATATATACATATATATATATACATACGTATATATATATATATGTATATATATATGTATATATACATATATATATATATATAATGGCACACTCTGACAAAGACATAATATAATAAAGTTAAAGAATAAGTAAAGGAAATTTGATGCGAATTGACTCAGTCTTCTTAACACTGATAAAACTTAAGTACACATTCTTGAACCACAGAAAGTTATAAATACACTTTCTGAATAAGTAGTAACTTAGTCAGTAAAAGAGTTTGGTGTGATTATTGACTCCAGTCGTTAATTTTAAGCTCATATAGATATTACCAGGACAGACATCTTTCATCTCAGAAACATTGTTAAATTAAGAAATATATTAACACTATGATACAAAAATATGCCATTGTTATTTATGTTATTTGTACATGACTTGATTATTGTATTACCCTGTTGTATATATTTATTATTATTTATTATTATTTTTATTTAGCACTTCAACACTCTAATGGAAAGTTTTTTAGGAAGATGTAGAACGTTATAAATATAATAAATAGTTTTAAAAATGAGCACTAATTACACAGCCATGTTTAGCTGTAGCGCATTCAATTTCGCTGAAGCGTAAACCATTTCCAGAGCCATTATTGCCAACTGAAAAAAACAGCAATTTCATTATAATTGAAATGTTGTAGCTGGCTGAGATTTTTCCTGAAATACAACAGCGCCTCCTTGTGCGTATGCCCCATTTCAGATGCAAACACTCTCAATTATTTCTCCTTCTTTATTTTAATACTGAACCCATGTGACTTCTCTGGGCAGATCTCAATGACAACAACAGTCAGGCACTGTTTCACAAGCTTGCCTTCGCGGAACAGTTTTTCACTGAGAGCTTTGCCACTTTAACTGATTTGGGTGTTTCTGTTTTAAAAAAGAATTTGAAGAACTTTATAGTTTGTATTCTTTAAAGCACGTGTGGCATAAATTCCAAAATGATGTTGTGTTGGGCAATGGCCTGTTGACGTGAGTGGATGAACAATTACTCAGTGAGTCTCGTTAAAGCATTAAACATCACTCAGTGGTGCTGGTGGTTCAGTGTTTACATGCTCTAGGTTAGTGAACAGAAGGGTTCAAGTACCAGCAATGCCAAGGTGCCATGGCTGTCGCTGCACTCTGTGCCCAATTTTATGAAAACGTATATTTGAAGAAATTAAGTAACGAATGATTGCTTTTATTGTATTCTAATAGTTGTCAAACTGTTGTTTTGTAACTGATATTTGTAGGTTTTCAGTATTGTGTATGACACAATCTTTTCATTTTTTGTTTGTGCTTGTCTAGTGAACCAGCAGTAGCAGCAACAACGGCAACATTGCCTTTTATCTAAGCATCAGATTTATCAGATTTTCCATCAGCGTTACCCCTACTTGGTTATGCTTGTAATATATGTAGTTTTTCTTTTTGCATTCATTTCCTACAGGTTGTCCCTAAGGATTGAACCTGGGAGCAATTCACCTCGTCTGGTATCTTCAAAGGAAGACATAGGAGGTATCTGTTTTACACATTTATGTTTACTTGATCTCAGTATTCATCTGAAGAAGATTGATTGTTTGTTCTTATGTAATAGAATACCCTTTTTGGTAAACATGGCATATTCTGTGAATTAGACAGTGGCCGAAACCTGTCATTTGACCTTTAGATTATGTGAAGTTTGATCTTGTTTTCCCTGAGCTTGTTATAATAATAATGTTTATAATAATAATGTTTTCATGTCAGTTATTACATGCTTCTAGGCTGCCCACTCTTATTTACAAAATAATTCTTTTTGGAATAAAATGTTATGAATAGCTCACACTTTCAGTTCTATACAAACTTATAGACCTTATAACAAACCTCTATTAATCATCTTTTTGTTTTTGACTGAACATATGAGCAGCTTGAAAATAATTTGTCTAAAAGGGATACATTCATTTTTTCCACTTCTCCAAGCACATAGTTCAGCATTAAACACAGAATCCTACCCACCCCCTTCTCAAAATTGTAATGCCAATGAAGTCACTGATGTTTGTGGTCGGAACTCGTTCTGACTACCATGTTCTAATTGGAAAGGAAAGTCTGTTTCCAGTTAAGGGGAAATTTAAAGGCACTGGGGGAGTCTGGTATTTCTGCCAATGAGTGCTTGTTTCTATACCACAAATATGACTCTGCTTTTATTGTGTAGTGCTTTGGCCCAGAAACCATTATGGCGTTTAAGGATTGTATTGACTTATGGCTTCTTCGTTTGTGCAACTATTTGCAAAATAATGTGATTTTAATGTAGTGGAAATTATTCCCAGGGCTTCTGCAGTGTTATTGGCCAGTTTAATAGTATTTGATCAAGGCTTACAATGACACCCATAATTGGTAATTAAAGCATTAATCTAACACTAATCAAATATATCTCCCTTCTCACAATGTTAATGATTTCAGCTTGCATTCCATTGTGTGTATAACAACATGCAATCTCTGCCTGTGAGTATGAATCTGATACATTGGACATGCATTTCTAAGTGATAAACCTGTAATTGACTGATTATATTCATCAGCGCCATCATCGCCTTGTGATGCTTGGTTGCATGGATGAGTCAGCTTTCTTCAGTGCCCTCTATCTCATGTGACACCAGCTACTGTATTTATTCTTGTAATGTGGCCAATAATACAATGTCATGAACATATCTAAGATAATGGTTCTTCAACCAATCCTGAATCCTCCCATAAATCATTGTAGTACTCTCCTTATCACTTGTTCTCCTAGGATGTTGAACAGACATGGTGAGAGGTTACATCCTTGTCAGACTCCTTTTCTGAAACTGAACCTGACACTGATGCTTATGTATGATTGGCGCTCCTTGCTAATGCACATTGTTGACTGTGGATATTTCTGACCAGTTTGACCACGTGTTAGGAGAAACCCATGCTTGGTTGTCCACAGTCGTTCATGCTGTAACACTGCAGTCGCTGAATTGGGGTGCGTCTCCTTTCTTATGAAGTTGAATGTAGACTGTCTCTGTCCATTCTTATGTGGCTTAGATTATGGCTAGTTTCCCACATTTCAATGCATACCTTATGGAGCTTGTTCATAACAATCTCTTCTGCATAAGGCGTTTTAGTTCTTTTCTTCTTGTGTCTTGGTCTTTGCTCTAATATGAATTGTCAGCTGCAAGAAATAAAATAAGCAGGTTTTGTATTTGCAATTAATCTCGAATCACCTGAATTTAGTAACTTAATAAGACTCCAGTAAAGGAGTTTTCATCTCATAGATGAAGAGAAATGGGAGGCCAACTTTATTGATCCCCTTAGGGAAATCCATTTTTCTGCATTTAACCCAGCTGGGGGTGCACTTAGAACATCCGGAGCAGTGTGGTGCTACCCCATTGAGGCACACAGGATGCAGTTGGGGGTTGTGTTTTTTGCTCAACTTCACTTCAGCCATGACTTGTCTATACTGGGGATCGAACTGCCAATCTTTTGGTCTCCAGCCTTTTAAACTATATATATATCATCCAAGATGTTGGTGTATTAATATTCAGAGTTTTCTCAGTAGTTTTTATTTATGTTCACCCACTAGGACCATCAGAAGAGTTATTCTCAGTGAAGTATAACCGGAGACCAACCTGCCCTGATACCTCAGTTGTATGTCATCTCTCTACACCCCCACCCACCTGGCACAGAAAGAGCCACAGCCTGGGAAATAAGTGAGTAGCAAACACTACAGGTTTGAATGTGTTACGTCAGTTTATTTGTGACTGCATTGCATCACGATTTGTGATGGTTCTGCCTATGTAATAATCAATGACATTGGTGCATTCAAGGCTTGCATTATGACGAGAATTATTTTATGAAATTTGAGTGAATTCATTCTATATCTAGAGTAACAACGAATCAAATGAAATGTATTAATTAGCACAATCACCAACGGCAACTGAGGAAAGCCTTGGTCTGGTTAGTAGCCACATATGGGTGTGAAGTCTGGACCGTGATGATAGGCTTTTAAGAACGAGTGGCTCTTAAAGTTGTTGAGGATCTCATGGATGAAGATTATGAGCAAGTCTAAAAGATAAAAAAAGGAGTTCCTGAACTAAAGTGCATCATCTAGAGTGCGGATATTTTTTGTCCCACCCTTGTATTTTGTTAAGTAATTGAGCTGATATGAAGTTAGCTTTCCTCACAGAATATGAATAGTAGATGATCTTCAGCAAAAGTTTAAATATTACAGGTCTCATTAGCTATCACGTTAGATTCACTACCATCTTAGAGGCTTTTGTAGCCATTGTGCACAAGTGTGTTTTCTAAGTATTATTAATATATAAATATATACATAGCTATATTAAATATTGACGTCTGTGATGTCATAGGCGATTATTAGAAGAGCTGGTGTAATTTATATATTTCTCGGTTTCTTGTTCCCCTCTTTGTTTAGCATGATGTGCCAGTTTGGAGTGATGGAGAATAAAAGTGCCACTTTCTCTGTAAAGGAAAAGGCTCGGCATCTCCTGGATGACAGTTTGTTAGAATCACACAGCCCTGTCAGAAATCACACGCACGACTATGTCTTTACCAACGGCATCTCCTTAGGTCCTTGTCATTTTATACTTACTTTCATTATACATTATACTTTACCAATTACATTTTTCCTGTGAATCAAACTTCACAACTTAAACATTATTAGCATCATAAAGATTCATTGGTATTGAGCAAGCAGGATAAAATTAGCTAGCAAGCTGAAAGAACGAACAGATCAGATTTTGGAACAAAACACTCAGAAAATATATTTCAAATAGGTTTTAATTTAGGAACCTGTCTCTAATACTAAGCATAAGGTACAGAATGTGCACAAACTACATGTACAGTAATTACCATCGCAAAAACAATGTGGACACTTCCTGAAATGTTTTTAACATGGACATATTTGTAAGTTTAAAATCATTTGTAAAATGTAATTATTAGAAATACATTGAGGAAATAGTTAGGACATCCCACAATTATTACAACTTAAATTGCCTGAAATCGGAATTATGTGCAGTAGGTGAGCTGCAAATGTTTATATCATCTTTAGTAACAAAAGACATGCATTGATCACAAGAAACTCATACCAACTGTGAGGCATGATAGCGAAAATGTCATAGTTTGGGGCTGCTTTGTTTCTGCAAGTGTTACCGGTAGCAGTCGAAACAACGATAGACAAATGGACTCTAAAGAAATAAAAATAAAACAGCCCTTAGTAATGTTAGTGCTGCTTCCCTGGCCCTCTCACATCCCCCTCACACAATCCAATATTCAAAAATTAGGTAATGGAATGGGATGAGACTTTAAGAGAAGCTTCCCATTAGCAATAAAGGCTATATTAAAAAGAGGAATTTTGTGTAATTATAACATTAAACATATATAGAGTTTTAATTATGTTACACAGGTTCTGGAAAGATCTCCACCATAGAAATCAGTATAATTTTTCACCATATGTATCAGATGGTGTTTAAGGTAAATGTGAGACCAAACTGAAGCTGATGCGGGGTGGACCACCTAGCATGACAAAAATTAAAACACATTGTAACACTTTCCGAGTTTTCGGTTCAGTGCTATAAGAATGAGGGAAGGGACACCAACCACACATTTGTTATTCATATATATTAACACTCAAAAACAACAGTAATGTAGAACATTTAAAGCGTACACAAGTGTACCTTTTCTGAACCTGACACTGATGCTTATGTATGATTGGCGCTCCTTGCTACTGCACACTGTTGACTGTGAATATTTCTGACCACTTTGACTAGGTGTTAGGGGAAACCCATGCTTGGTTTTCCACAGTCGTTCATGCTGTAACACTGCAGTCGCTGAATTGGGGTGCGTCTCCTTTCTTATGAAGTTGAATGTAGACTGTCTCTGTCCATTCTTATGTGGCTTAGATTATGGCTAGTTTCCCACATTTCAATGCATACCTTATGGAGCTTGTTCAGAACAATCTCTTCTGCATAAGGCGTTTTAGTTATTTTCTTCTTGTGGCTTGGTCTTTGCTCTAATATGAATTGTCAGCTGCAAGACTCTAAAGAAATAAAAATAAAACAGCCTTCTCTCACATCCCCCTCATACAATCCAGTATTCAAAAATGAGGTAATGGAATGGGAGGAGACTTTAAGAGAGGCATTGAATGGATGGGGCATCTCATTATGAGCTTTCCATTAGCAATAAAGGCTATATTAAAAAGAGGAATTTTGTGTAATTATAACATTAAACATATATAGAGTTTTAAATATGTAACACAGGTTTTCCACCATAGAAATCAGTATAATTTTTAAAATGTATCAGATGGTGTTTAAGGTAAATGTAAGACCAAACTGAAGCTGATGCGGGGTGGACCACCTAACATGACAAAAATAAAAACACATTGTAACACTTTCCGAGTTTTCGGTTCAGTGCTATAAGAATGAGGGAAGGGACACCAACAACACATCTGTTACTAATATATATTAACACTCAAAAACAACAGTAATGTAGAGCATTTAAAGTGTACACAATTCCCACACAGCGCTCAGTAATTTTATTTTTATTTTTCGGCTATTTTCATGCTGCCCGGGGTCTGACACATGTTTTATGCCAGATTCCCTTCCTGAAGCAACCCTCTCCCGGACTTAGGACAAGACAATTTAGCATCTCCGGTTCTCCTAGCATGCTTGTCTTTAGACTGTGGGGGAAGCTGGAGAACCCGGAGGAAATCCACGCAAACATGATGAGAACATGCAAACTCAACACAGAAATTTGCTAGGTCGGCCCACCAAGGTATCGAACCTGGGTCCTTCTTGCTGTGAGGTGACAGCATAACCTCTAAGCCACTAGGCCATGCAAAAATGTCAATACTGTATATGTAAAGTGTTTTATATGTCTGCTGTACTCAATTCAGAGTTCTAACATTACATGTTGACGTTCTGATTTAGTGGATTTTAATGTCTTTTTTTCTAACAAAGTTTCAACACATACAAGTTCATCTACCGAGGAAACTGTCCTTCTCAGTATTTTTTATTTTATTTTTATTTATTTTGATTGACTTTATTGATCCCGGAGGGAAATTGTTCTCTGCATTTAATCCATCCAGGTGTGAACACCAAGAGGCGCAAACGGAGTGGCCATGACTTGCCTAGAGTGGGGATTGAACCGGCGATCTCTTGGTCCCCGGCCCTCTATGTTATCTATTTAGCTCTGTACCATAATGCAAAAGATCTGATTTTTACATATAAACATTTCTTTTTTTCTCTTATTCTTGTTTCAGCTTCTATTCCATGGTCTTCATGAGAAGGAAGGAATGTAGAAAAGCTGCCTTTAATTAATTCATTGTTTTTATTTCTGATAAACACCAATCTTTGTGTATGTGAGTTTGAGAACTGTGTGTTGCTAATGGTTCTACATCTCTAAGGGGTCTTTCTGCTATGTACTCTTCATAAAGTTGAATAAACTTGGGTTTCTTTCTCATGGCTTTCAAACCTGAGTAAGTCGAGTTTGATCAGTCTTTTATAATGCCGACCATAGGAGCAGGTGGATATCATTTTGGCTTGTTGGTCAGTCCCCAGCTTTCTCAAACAAGCAATTTCAAGTCCTATTTAAAAAAAAGCCAGCTTTAGACCCATCGGAGCCAAGCCACTCTAAGCCAATTTATAAATTTTCTTTTATTTCTAAAGTTTTAGAGAAGTTATTGGCAGGGCAGCTGACTACTTTCCTGGAAAGTAATAATATTCTGAATAAGTTTGTTTTGATAAAATGTGTTTCCACAAGAAGTACTTTACTGAGACTGCCCTGTTAAAAGTCTCTAATGACATACTGATGACTGCATATTCTGTTCAGTACAATGTATTGGTTTTATTGGACTTGGCCTCAGCTTTTGACAGGGATCACTACAAAACTTTCTCTTTATTTAAGCAAAAGAACCTTTTTATGTTTGTAAATAACGTCTGAAGTCAGGGCTAAGTTCATAGCTCAGTGTTGTTCTTTTTGTACATCGGCCACCTTGGTAAAATTGTCAGCATTTTCAATAATGTGTCTTACCATTTCTAAGACATTCAATTGTGCTGCACTTTTAAGGACTCACACATAGTTTCTTAATTGTGTCTGTTGTATTAAAGACTGGCTAGCTAAAAACTCTCTTCAGTTAAATTCCGCAGAATTTTTGATTCCATATTGTTTTAGCAGTTCTCTTCGGACTTCGGTCTAAAGTCCCTAAGATCTGTTTTAAAACTTCTAGGGGACCTGTCTTTTAGCCAATACCCCTAGGCTGTGGAACTCTCTAATTTGTTGATTCCTTTAAAAATCAGATTAGGACCTTTTTATTCAAAAAAACTTTTGGATAAATGAACTGCTTATTGTTTGTTTAGCTTTGTTTTATTTGTATGCCTATGCTTGTATCTATTCTTATTGTAAATCACATTATGATCTTTAGCTGGAAAGTTGCTATATAAATAAAGATAGCTTAATCTACTTACTTACTCTAACATCTGTGTTAAGCATCTGTAATTAAACACACTTCAGGTGTGGGATTTAGATCGCTGCTGTGGCTATAGCATAAGTTGTTGGCTCCTAGATGAGCAAGGAATGTCCAACCTGAGTTAAACAGCAATATAGAGCAGAAAAAAAGTTGTATTTGTACAGTTGGCTGGTTGGTGTCCCTGTTTGGGCACTATTGTAAAACTTCCTGCCTTTGTGGTCTGTGTTATTAGTATAAGGGAAGAGAAACCAACCATGCATCTGTTACTCAGATTTATTAACACCTAATAAAAACAGTAAAACACAATTACCGCACTAAGGTTAAATATATACAATGTCCATATATTTTAGGCCCACTTTATTAGGTACATCTGATCAATTGCTTGTTAACACAAATATCTAATCAGCCTTACTGATTGTAGAAATGGTCAAAACTTTGTCATGCTCCTGCCAACAATCAGCAGCATTTATCCCGCCCCACTACATAACAAGTCAGCCTGCTCCCATCCACAGTCATAATGTGTGTTAGATTAATTATATTGAGTGCTTGAAAGTTACATATGTATTTCTTAAAACAGAACAACATTATGCAATTCCCGGCATGGTGTATGTAGAAATTGTTTCAATAATAATAATAATAATAGTAATAATAATAATAATAATAATATATTCAACTAATAGCACCTTTCAAGATACCCAAGGACGCTTTACAATGGTGTGGGCTTGAAAGCATGTAACATCGTTAGCAATAGGGGCAGTGTCAAACCGTGACCATGCCATGTCCTTCGATATCAGGAAGTGCCAGAATGGTAAATAGACAATGGCCGCTTGCGAGCAAAACAGAACTGGATAAACAGTCAAACCATAAAATGTTCATGTCCAGAGCCGCCAAGTCTACCTGTGCACTTTCCTACGATTACAGAGGAACAGTGTGCAGATTCACATGCCACTCCGTGAGATGGCAGCCATATTGCAGCCACAACTCTGTAATAAATGTAGATGAAAACTGGGAAGCATGGGTCGGCGAAACGAATGACTCGATCCTTTATCACTAACCTGGACCCGGAGATGATTTTTCATGCTTTTATTTCCTCTCTTTTAGATTATTGTAACACACTTTTTAATTGTTTTAACAAATCTGCTGTCACTCCGTCTACAATACAGAATTCTTCAGCAAGTCTTTTAACAGGAACTAAGAAAAGGACACCCAACACACTAGTTTTATCCTATTTACATTGGCTACATGTCTAATTTAGAATTTATTTAAAATTTTTAGTATTGACTTTTAGAGCTTTTAACAGGGCAGGCCCCCGAATGCAACGCAGAGTTTTTCATTCTATATTGTTCTGGCAGCTCTCTTTGGTCTTCAGATCTGTTTTAAAACTTCTTTTAGCCAATACCCCAGTTCCTGTAGTTGATCTTGTGATGTGGCCAATAAGACATAGCAAGAGGACCTGGCTCAATTCCCGGATGGGGTGACCTGGGAATTTCTGTGTGGAGTTTGCATGTTCTCCCCGAGTTTTGCATGGGTTTTTTTCCGGGTGCTCCGGTTTCCTCCTACAGTCCAAAGATATGCATGCTAGGTAATTTGGAGATGCTAAATAGTCACGGCATTGTGTTTGGATATGACTTGAGTATAAGATATGAAACTTGTGTATGAATATAACCTT
>JAOUQT010000032.1:5525013-5535064 GCA_025769995.1 Xyliphius kryptos
ACCCAGATAGGGATTCGAACCGGGAATCCCCAGCGCTGAGAGGCGAATGTGCTAACCACTAAGCCACCATGCCGCCCCACATGCATACAGAACGTACTTATTTACATATGCAAAATAGTGAGTATTGTTTGTGCAGACTGTTTAGCACTAAATACCCAACAGGTTCATTGTTCTAAATATTTTTTGTATTTTGTTTCTTTTTTCGTTGCTCAACTTAACATAAGATATAATATGGCTTTTTTTTTAATTCCACAATAGGTACATAACCCTGTACATAGTAGTTTAGCTTACTTAAATTTCAGAGTTTTCTAATTGCACATATTTTAATTCCTGTGCATAATAGTTTATATTCCCATTTTCATTTTTGTACAGTTTTAAGAAACATTTGTACATGTGCCCTGCAGTTTTAAACTTTGTTTAAACCTAATATTTGTAACTTACTACTGTTAACTTTTTTATAAGCAGACTGTAGTTTAAAAACATTTCACCTCAAGTTATACTGACTATCGCTGTGTGACGAATAAGATTTGATGGACACATCTCTTTGACCAACAGGAGTATGCTGTACAAGTGTTAACAATTTTGAGGAAGCTAGAATGAGTTATGGAACAGACGAGGACATTCTTTTCATCTTCAGGGACAACTGATCTACAAAAACACGCGGACCTCAGAAGACAATCACCATAAACTTTGTGGTTGCACGGAATATGTTTGAATGAAAGGGAAGGATTTAAATGGAATTACCTCATATGGGAAATGCTTATAAATGTTTGATGAAACATTACCCATTTATAAAAGTGTAAATATTTTACACATTTTTAAGTTAACGTTGCCTTTTATATGACAGTAGACGTCCTATATGTTCATAAACCCAGACCTCTAAAGACATCTATATTTAAATTACTTCAAATATAATCAAATAAATAATCCTGTATTAAGGAGTACACCCAGTGCAGAATGCAAGGCATAGGATAAAATCAAATTATAACTTCTTCTAAACTGGTGTGGCGTTTTAAGCTACTCACCTTGAAGTTTATTCCTTAGACTTCTGCAGGGGTCAGGGGCAGTCGTAGACTTGTTAAGGAACCAGCCGTGTGACATTAAGGTCCCCAGTGCTCATTGTATACATGGCTGCCTACCGCTCCGGGCATGTGTGCTCACTTCAGGGTGAGCACCCTTCCAAAAAATGAGAATAGGGGTCAATAAATTGCTGCAGTTCGGTTCAATATGGGAAAGACTGCAGACATAACTGGCTAGAAGGCCATCATTGATACCCTCCATAGTATGGTTAAGCCACAAAAGTTCATAGCTAACGAGGTTGACTGTTCACAGAGTGCTGTGTCTAAGCATATTGTATTGAAGATTGACATATTTTGATTGATTTGATGTGATTCTAATATCTTTTTTTGCAAAAACTGAGTAGTTTGGTCTGATTTCTTCACAGTATTCTAATTTTTCCTGTGCAGGTGCTTTGAGTTTTGTAGATAATTATTAGTGTGTCGCACATTATTCATGCTCTGCAAAATTGGGGCTGATTTCTCCATATATTATCCTAATTTTTTTAATTCCTGTTTTTGTGTTTTTTGTATGAGCTGGAATTATATAAAAATAAAACAATAAATGCTTTAAATTGTGGGCTCTTAATCTATAATTTATGAAAGTGGTTAGCACGTGGTTAGCACGTTCACCTCTCAGTGCTGGGGATTCCCGGTTCGAATCCCAATCTGGGTTTTCTCCCACAATCCCAAAACATGGATTTCAGGTGAACTGAATGCTCTAAATTGCCCTGTATAGTGTGTGTTTGTGTGCCCAGCGATAGATTGGCACCCTGTCCTGAGTGAATCTGAGATGTTTCCCCCTGAATGGGCATGGGGAACCCCACCGTGACCCTAATAGAGGAATAAGCGGAAGATAATGAATGGATGGATAAATCCCCCATATAGTGAGTGTGTGCCCAGCAATAGATTGGCACCCTGTCGATGGGTGTATCTGCCCAGCGCCTGAAATGTTCTTTCCTGGATGAACATGGGGAATCCCAACAACCCTAGTAAAGGATTAATTGTGCTCACAATTAAACCCAAATAATTGTAGTGCATGGCAGATAAGACCTGTAACAAATAACCAGGAAATAGTTTAAAAAACGAAAGTTATGCTACCCTCGTTTGTTGTTTAACAATAGGGGGCGCTACAGCACAAAACATTACAGTCCGTGAATAACACCTTACAAAAGCTGACAATGTTTTCCATTATAACACTCGAACTTACTGTTCAACACGACGTTCATTTCACTTAATGTTTCAGTTAAAGCTGGGCATGTACTCCTTAAACCCAATATATTTACCATACCACAAACAATAACAAAATTTATAACTATTTAAAAAATAATACTAGACGTCACTTCACTAGCGGTTAGTTAATGCATTAACATGGCGACCGGAAGTTGGGCCTACTAAGAGTTTACTTAACAGTGATGACCTTTACGAAATTTATTTTTTGTACATGTTCCAACTGCGTTTGTGTTTAACTTTAAGTATTATATTACAAATTACATTTTCACATAACTATTATTTTATTACTATTTAAAAGCAATCTTTTTTGAAACGAAAATAGGTTTACCTCACCTCCTAAACAGCAGGTCCATGTATGTCTAAAGCCAAAATTCTGTACATTAACATTTCAAACGTTATTTTATACAAGAAATTGAATTATCCATATAGTTTAAAAACAAATAAAAACCATGCGCTACATTGTATTTGTTACGAGTGACAAGTTGGCCAAGAGGCACCTTTTTAGACTCAATTTCATATGAAGTTCACTCATATGAGGTTTGTGTTCTTTAAATATTGGAGACACAAAATACTGAAACTGTCATTATTTAAGATACATTTTACATTTATACTTCTAAACCTAATTATACATCCACCAAACTTTGTATAAATCGATCTTAAATTGCACCGATGCTTACACATGATTTGTATTGCTTTTTTTTTTTTTAAATAAAACATTGAAAAGTATCAATAAGAAAAGTCAGTTTTTTTGGCAGGGATACTTACTTTTAGAGGCAAAGTTAGAAGGCAAGGCATTGATTAATAATCTGGCTAAACTTGCTTCCAATGCTTTCAGGAACATTGAAATAGCCATAAACCTTACCAGCCTGGAATAACAATAAAAACAAGAACCGCAGATCAATAATCTGGAATCTGAAACTGACCAAAAAAAAAAAAAAAATTTAACCATGATGGATGACACGCTGCTGCCCACTACAGCATGAAAAAAAAGGAATACCCCTACATACTAGTGTCAAATGCAAAAGCTTACACCTGTCATGTTACATGTAAAGGTACCATCAAGAGTTGCATATGGAGATTCTAGAGCAACACAGAACCAAGTAAAAATGTCCAATATAAAGATGTCAGGCAAGGCGATCTATAGTACATCTAACTTGCAGTGGGTTGCAGGAAAAATGCTTTTTGCTCAAAATTAGAAAATTAGGTTATTTCGAATGAACGTCATGGTCACACAAACATCCTGAAAATGATTTGATTGCAAAGCAGCACATTTGCTAGAGTGTCATTTCGTTGACAGAACCAACTTAAAATTTGTGACTGAAAAGCCACATAATAAAGAGAAGAAACAAATCCAAGATTCTTGTTTTTATTGTATCTTGCAAACCTTTTTGGAAATATCAATGCATATATTTCAACGCACATATAAATATTGCGATCCTTTAATCAGGATGGATCAAACCAAAAGCACTATGTGTACCCATCTACCTCGAAAAGAAATTTAAAACGAAACCCAAACCCGGGTTTTAAATGCGTGTAGAAACAGATGAGACCAAAATAAATCACATGCTTATTTAGTAGTTTCAGCATCTCACATCATTTTTATTTGCATTTATAGTTCTTCATTCCCGTTGCACTTCAAATCTAGAATATTTTGAAAACGTGCACAAAGGTTTTTATTTTCCAGGTACTTCTTTACAAAATAAACATTTTTAACCAAGCAAATTAAGAAAAGAGGAAACTAGTGTTACTTCTAGAATGATCCTTCTAGTATATTAATCGCTCGCACCATATAAACAATAAGTCAACACTAGGTCAGTTTGGAATCCTTATACGACTCCCCACCCCAAGAGGTTAAAAAAAATATTGTCTCTTATTAAAAGAAATAGCAACTCCTCGTATCAGCAATATTCACCAAGTCGTCAAAAACGTCGCTATCAAAATGGCCTTCGGGATCTAGAGAAAGACAAGCACTCGACCACACAGAAGTGACAGAATATTCAAGCAACTCAACAAATTCACCGCAGTGTCAAATCCATTAAAACACGTCACGAGATGGATGGTGACAAAAGGACAGTAAAGTGGAAGAGAATCAGTGACTGCGCTTGCCTACACACATCAGCTGTATTTGCTCCAGATATCTGTTCAAACAAGTGTGTAGCCTGAAAACGAGCCGTCGACTTCTAATCAGCTGCAGTTTAACTATCACTCCAAAGACTTCAGCTACGGAAGAAAAAGGTCGCTCTCCAATTACATCTTAAGTATTAAATGTGTACAATAGGATATACCAGAAACCGAAAACTTTTAAAAACGATACGCAAAAAAAGGGAGTTTAAAAACGTCAATAAAATAAATAAAATACCCATTCATAGTGCTTGCAGAAAATATATTCATGAAGCATTTAATTTATGAAGCACAGCCTGTGTGTGTGTGAGAGAGAGAGAGAGAGAGAGAGAGAGAAG
Organism: Xyliphius kryptos; assembly: GCA_025769995.1. Classification (NCBI taxonomy): domain Eukaryota; kingdom Metazoa; phylum Chordata; class Actinopteri; order Siluriformes; family Aspredinidae; genus Xyliphius; species Xyliphius kryptos. The sequence goes on from JAOUQT010000032.1 coordinate 5,529,761, forward strand.
AAGACAGAAGCTAGGTTGAGAATACTTGGTTGCTTCTTAGCTGAGAAAGTGAGAGCACGCGTGTATGTGTGTGGGGTGGGGAACATGGTGGCAAATGCGATCAGTTTGCAGCCAGTCCTGTTGCCTCGGAGGACAGTCTGAAACAGATAGACAATCAGTTGTGGTGCTAACAGTCTTTAACTGTGAGTTTTACAGTGTAACTGCACATTACCTAGCATTGATGAGGTATTCTGCCAGACTGATGCTGGCTGGGGAGCCAGTGATGGTGACTTGGCGGTCGGTGGAGCCCTCGATGGGATTGGCGATCTTGATCTGAGCTCCAGACATCTGACGAATCTCGTTTATCTTGGCACCTTGACGGCCAATGATGCAGCCAATTAACTACAAAGGGACACAAGTCATCATTTTAATTTACAAACCTAGAATATCTATTCACATTTAAAAAGAGATAAGTAATTGCATTTTAAATACTTTAGCACAACATACGTCATTTGGAATGGTCAGTTCATGAGAGCCAGTCTGTGTGGTGGTATCCATACCAGCTGTGAATATAATATACATATATAGAATACAGTATAAACACACTTTAAAACAAACCATGTGCTATTGATTTTTCACTGCAGGACACCCACCTGTAAAGCCTTGGCTAGTTGGGTTCAGGGGAAACGGACTCTGCTGCATGGCCAACTGGTGAAGTTTAGTCAGCTGGAAAATACATTTACTATAAGTGGGAATTTACAGACAGCCAAAGGTTTGATAACCCCCTATTTTTCTAGTTTGTATTGATAGGTACACTATTTTTTCCATTGAGGCATTACAAATTTCATAAAAGTGTCTCATCATCATGACCTTAATAAGAAAAATATGTCTTATGCAATTTGGCAAAAATTTTAGTCAAAGTGGTAGAACTTACACAGAATTTCCAAAAATAATTTAATAATTGGGGTTATATTCAGTAAAAGGTCTGAGTCACATTTTATAATAAATGTTTCATGTTTAAATTAAATAAGCCCAAATAACTCTGCTTTGTTCCAGTAATCTGACACTTTTTTGATAGTTAATGATTACATAATAATCATGTAATAAATCTGTAACCCGCCCAGGTCTAATACACAGGTTTAGCATGTCAGGTGTACTTTAAAAGTTAAAACCTTAAACTAATTACTTCCAATAAAAAAGGTATATTTTGTTTTACAAAATTTTAGCAATGAAAACAGCAAAACTGAATAAATATTCTGCAGCACTTGTCAGTTGCTTTTTCTGTAGCCATATTGTCCACTTCAATTCTGAAGGCCACTCCAATTTTTTTAACCCTACTGCTCTGTTCTTTCTTGTTTTTTAAAGAAGTCCTGACAGAACTATAAATATGTCCAGGGTCTTGTAATATGAACCCTTGACCAACTAGGTGTAGACCCAAGTACTGCAAGATGTTTCAAAATGCTGTGCTGGCTGTTTTGTCACCAATTCTGAGGAGGAAGCTTAGTGAGAGGTCTATTTGCTGAATTCAAAGTGGAACACCAAGTAATTTCAATTCTCATTCTCAAAACTTCCTGTTTTAGCAGCAGGAACTTTTTAATAAAAAATGAGTTTTTAATAAAAGGTCAAACCATCATAAGTCTGTAAAACTAATATGTGAAGATTTATTACATACTGTAATCCCTTCAATCTGAATGAACAATTAACTACTGTTTTTCTAGACTTAATGAATTAAAGGGTGTGAAATGGGACAGAATGAACTGTGAATGTGTTTTACATCAGGTTGGGGGATGGCATGCTGTCCCTGCACCGTATATGCCTAAAAACAGAAACCATACAGTCAGCCACAAAATGAAAATATGACCCTCGTAAAGGTCAATATATACATAAACAGAAGGGGCATTAAAAACATGATAAAGCCTACCTGTCCACCAGCAAAGATAACAGGCGAACCTGAGGGTTTGGGCCGATATGGGATGGTGACGCCTTTGGGAGCAGACTAAGGACAATAAAAATAAATAAATAATTGTTTTTATTACACACAAACTTTTCTTTTTTTTTGGAATATTATGTAAAAGTTAATAATTCTATTCCAACACTGATATATTATAGATTCAGGGTCCACAATAAAAAAAAAAGGTATTTGTTAATTTTCCACATAATTTTGGCTTCCAGCTCATAAAACCAGGATTTCAAAAAATGTTCAGAGAAATTAGCCAAAATTTTGCAGGGCACAAATGATGTGACACGCTAATTATCTACTAAATCCACAAGCACCTGCACAGGTTTGCCCATCTGTCATTAAATTGCTTCAGTTTGGTTTGATTGTCTCAGTTCAGTTTAATATGGGTAAGAATGCAGTCATAACTGGCCAGAAGAGCACCTGATGCCCTTATACCGCCCATAGGATGGGTAAGCCACAAAGGTTTATAGCCAAGAAGGCTGGCTCTTTAGAGTTGTGTCTCTAAGCATACTGCATTGATGATTTGACATATGGTTTTGAAAGTAACACTTTGATTCATCCTTTTTTCCACAAAAACTGAGAAACAAACACTTGATATCGTGGACCCTGAATCTATAATAGCTTAACTTTTTGAATTGAATTAAATAAACCTCTTAAACGGAAATACAGAATTACAGCAGCAAAAATTCCAAGTTTTATATTTAATCATCTTCTAAATACCCACTTTAAATAAAGCAGTGTTTACCTCAAGCATAACAACACAGATCTGCTTGACGCACTCTATAATAGAGAGCGGGGTCCCAGCAATGGTAATGGCTCTTTCAGTAGAGTTAGGCAGCATGTCTCCTGCTACCTGTACCTGAGCGCCAGTAGACTTAAAAAAAAAAAAAAACAGTCAGTAACTAAATAATACATATCAAATACAGAATACAAAAGAGCAACATTTATAAGGATTAAGTATCACTAGTCAGGGGAGGTATGAAATAGATATTTACATACCTCTCTGATCTCTTTAATCTTGCAGCCCCCTTTGCCAATAAGTGAACCACACTGGCTGGCGGGCACCACAATGCGCAGTGTGACTGGAGGCTTGGAGGTGGCCGTGCTGTTGGACATAGAGCTACTGATGTCCTACGAATAAAGCAAAACAAAATACACCTCATGGTTCATTGTTTGAAAAAAACCAAGAGAACATACAAAATCCGGGGAAAAAAAAATGAACCTTCCATGCAATGCAAGAGTGTTAATTAACTTAACACTGTAGAAATAATACTTTAACACATTACACACCTATCTACTTCAAACTGAAAAACTTCAGTAGTGTGAATACAAGTTGTAATAGCAGAATATTGTGCATTTTAGATCTTCTGGTTGAAAACATTTAAAACCCTCTGAACAGGATTTACCTCTTCAAGCTTGTCAATGATCATAGAGAAAGCTCTGAAGATGGCAGTGGTGGGTCCTGCCAGGGTGATGATGCGCTCGGGGCAGTTCCCTTCAGAGATGTTGATGCGGGCTCCACTCTGCACAAGAAGCAAGGGGAAGGAATAAAATATTAAACAGACTAGTAATGCAATCTTGTCAATTTGTTTACTTCTTTTTCCCAAACCGTATAAGGGCTTAGCCTTTCTCCTCCAGTGATTAAAAATTCAGTTTGCTTACCTCTTCCCGCATCTTCTTCACCGACTCACCCTTCTGCAAAACAGAAAGACAACGAGACTGAATATATTTCAAAACACACAAGCTATCATTTCATTACATTATTAAGTATGTTAGCTTAAAACAGGGACCAAATAATAAGTCTATTGTAATTAATGAGTGGGATTTTTATGATTTCTTCACATTTCCACAACATAATAATACCTAGCCCCACCCCCACGTGTCAATTCCAGCAGAGCCTTATTGCCTGAAATTGGAAAACTTCAGCAAATACATAACAGAATCAACAGACCACCTTGTTTAACTAAAAAATAACCAATAACATTATTTGCACAAAATGAATTAGTTATAATTTACACAAGAAACCTGGATAAACAAACCTTTCCAATGATGCTGCCAACCTCCTTGCCATGCATGAGAAGCCTGATGGTGAGAGTGACATTAAGTCCTCCTTCAATCACACTGGAGTCCATCACTGCGATGATGTCCCTGGTGTTCAGTGTAGAGCTTTTTGGTCACTAGTATTAAACCTGGGCACACATTCAGATAATCACTGAATATTTCTACAACCAACATCTTATTATATTTCTTTTATACAGACCGCAGCACAAAGGTAATGACCTACAGAACATGAATAGAACCAAACATTTTAAAACAGGATGCAAACGCCCAGTGATCGACATCACATCACCAATATAACCAAGTATTATGATTGGCCAAAACAAGACAAGAAGACAAAAACCAGATGACCATTGACAAGTCCTAACTAAAAAAACAGCAAATTAATTAAAGTTTGCTGTTACAATACCGCTGATAACAACACTCATGGTGGTAGTTTGACGTTGACATGCTCATTTAGTCCATCTGTCTTTATTATTGTAAAAATAGTCATGGCAAAAAACTGCCATGTTTTTGAGGCTACAACTGTCACTGAAGTCACAGTTCTGTTACTGTAATCGGGGAGGAAGAAGTTTTTAAAATCACATGCCAACATGGAACAGAGAACATCTCAGGTATCACTTTCCTCACAACAAATGTCATATTGGTTTGATTTGTTGAACATGGCAAAACTTAGACATTTTATTCCCCATTTATAAAGCACTGTTGATCAGTTTGTAGGACCAGCCCAATACATATTAGATTAAAAAAAATCATTTACCCGTAGCAAATAATCAAATCTTTTGTTTGTTGTAAAAAGGAATTTCACTTCCATTTCAGCAGCAATAACTCCAGTGGCATAGTGGCTCTCAGGGTTGGAAAAACAAGGTTTGAATCCTGATCTGGGTGGAGTTTCCATGTTCTCCTCCTGTCCAATTGCATTTCCCCTAATCTCTTTCGCATATCAAAAACATGGATTAAAGGTGAAATAGCTGTTCTAAATTGCCCCTATATGATGTTTGTGATCAGCGATAGATTAGCAGCACCCTATACGGGTGTAACTGCCTACTAGCCAATATGGTAAACACCCAAAAAAGATAAGATGGCACCATAACACAATATAGAGTGACAATGCTATTAGATATTTTCTTTATTGCAATGAATTGGGCTTGTCGCCTACATCCAGGTTTACATATTTACATTCATTCATTACATTCAGTTATTTAGCAGACGCTTTTATTCAAAGCGACGTACAAGGATCCCAACTTAGTTGGGGTCAGAATACAGGGTTGAAACAGGACCCTGGAGCAATGAGGGTTAAGGGTCTT
>JAOUQT010000032.1:5543914-5558930 GCA_025769995.1 Xyliphius kryptos
CTGAAGTGCAATTGGGCTGCTCACTGCGTGTATTCACCTGTGTGTGTGTATTTGTGTGTTTTACTGCACGGATGGGTTAAATGCAGAGGACCAATTCCGCTGTATGCAAAACATGTGGCAAAATATATCACTTTCAAGTACCTGAACTCCTGCAACTTTGTGGCCATTTCTTTCTGTAGCCTTATTGTTCTACCTGCCTCCCTTCAATTAACACACATGTATTCTGTCTTACTACAGTAGACTTTAATTCCTTTCCTCTCCAGAGCAAACCTCCGCCTCTCTAAGTTCTCCTCTAGATGTACTAGTTCCCTGCTTTCACTACAGATCACGATGTCGTCTGCAAACATCATAGTCCACGGTGATTCCTGTCTGAGCGTATCTGTTAGTCTGCTCTACCTTTACCTTGAAACTGTCTGTCACTCCTACATCTCACTAATGTCATGTTCTTTTCATACATGAATTGCACCAATCTAACATACTTTTCAGCCACTCCGGACTTCCCTCTGCACCCTATCATAAGCTTTCTCTAAATCCACAAAGACACACTGTAGCTCTTTAGTTCCTTCTCTGTACTTCTCCATCAGCATTCTTAAAGCAAACATACAATCTGTGGTGCCTTTTCTTGGCATGAAACCATACTGCTGCTCAAAAACAGTCACTGTTTGTCTAAGCCTAGCTTTCACAACTTTCAACCAAATCTTCATTGTGTGGCTCATTACCTTTATGCCCCTGTAATTGGAACAAATCTGCACATCACCCTTGTTTTGATGATTCGATACAAGTACACTTTCCCTCCATTCCTCAGGCATCATTACAGACTGTCATCAGGTCTACCCAGTCATCTGGAAGCTCTTTACTACCACCCAAAGCCTTTCTCATCTCCTGTCTGAACTCCCCACAGTATTCCTCCTTTCTCAACTTCCACCATTTGGTCCCCCATCTACATTTGCCCTATTCCTCTTCGTAACCACTAGAGTCATCCTGCAAACAACCATTCTATGCTGTCTAGCTAGACTTTCTCCTGCTATTACCTTACAGTCTCCAATCTCTTTTTAGCAACCTTGTCTACACAGGATGTAGTGTACCTGTGTAACTCTGCCTCCACTCTTGTAGGTCACCACAGCCATTTCCATCCTCTTTGCAAAATTCACCACCATCTGTTCTTCTAAAATCCTGTCTTTAACACCAAACCTGCCCATCACCTCCTCATTTCCTTTGTTTCCTTCACCAACATGCCCAGTGAAATCTGCACCAATCACCATGCTCTTCTCTCTGGGAATGTTTTCCACCACTATACCTAACTCCCTCCAGAATCACTCTATCTCTTCCAATCCACAGCCAACTTGTGGTAAATAGCCACTGACAACATTTTTAATTTCACTAATTTCTTGCTTCAAAGTCATCACCCTGTCTGAAACTCTTTTCACTTGTACAACACTCTTTATTTATTCCTTCTTCAGAACCACCTCGACTTCATTTTTCTTCCTATCCATATCATGATAAAAAAGTTTAAAACCTGCACCGATTCGTCTAGCCTTACTCCCCTTCCACTTTGTCTCATGCATGAACTAAATATACCTTTCTCTGTCATTGTCCCGACATTTAGGGTTGCTAGCAGTCATGACTTTCCTGTTCTCTCTCTGTCTTTTCACATGCTTTCCTGATCGTCGTTGTGCCTTATAATTCAAAAAGCAATGTAGGTGAACACATGAAATTTTGCAGATTTACCGCAGACAAGTAACTTTACCATTTTGTATTTAAATAGTATTTTAAAATAAATATTTTAAATGTTTTAAAGAGAATTTTGCACTTAATATGGGAACTATTACGTCATAAATATCAGCCGAAAATGCAGAATGCGCACACTGAACATTTGTGTATTTAACTCTAAAAACATCTATCACTTAACTGAGACCTTTGCGAGAGAAAAGACCTTCATTTTGATCTTAAATATAAATGTATTGACCGAAAAATGGCAAAGATTGACAGTTCAGAAAAAGTGTAAAATCAAACATGTTAGTATCGGTTTCGTCGATGGACAAATTTAAAGAGGTGGGGATGATCAAATGATCATAACTTGAAAAGGACTGTGCCATTTAATTAAATATTCGCTTACAGGGGAGACCGTCTCTACAATTTAAAGGCATTTCTATGTGAAAGAATAAGAATGTTATGTCACAGAGTTAAAAAAAATACTTAATGAAACAGGTCTCCTTCCTAGAGTGTAGCTAGAGTGCTTTGATCCTGTATATCACAGAGTGTTAACGAGTGAACAGAGAATGCAATCAATCTGTAATTTGACTTGTCAGGTTGAAACCAGGACCGATCATTTCAAATTTTGTGTTTCTAGCTTAAAACTTGACTGAGTTTCCCACTAACCTGAATTTCTGCAAAATTAGGTTAGTGGGAAATTTTGGGTACATAAATGGGCACAGCTGGAACCCAGTTAGTGATATCACTTTTCTTTAAACATGCCCACTTCGCACATACATTTCTGGTCGTTTTGATATGTAACTTGTGCAATCCCTTATTAACTATAGGAGGAGAAACGTAAGTGGGTGGAAAAATAATAATAATAATAAAAAATTGAAGAACTATATGTGTGTCACACTGAAACATACACAATAATCATAAAAATAAATCAAAAAACAATATGTGTGTTGGCAACACACATATAAATAATAATAATAAAAATAACAAAATAATAATAATAAAATAAAAAATCTTAACAAGTACAATAGGATCCCAGGACTAAGTCCTAAAATCCTAACAGAAACAATTGGGTCTAAATAGAATTAGAGGTGGCATACACTGCTCTAAAAGCAAAAAAGTGAACAAGTTCAGATTTTATACTGTCTAGAACTGCACTCATTTCCGAATCTTTTCCGAATGCACCAGTAGACTCTACTTGAATATTTTACATTCCACACTGATGTAGTTACTTCCAAGTGCTAAGTTTCGTTCTTAGAAATTCCACCTTAAATAGTGAGGGACTTAAATTCGTATTAGACCTTGGTTACTTACCTTTATAATAATTCGACCGTGGCGTGAATCTGGAACAGGAAATAAAACTCTGTTTTGAAATATTGTTTGTTTAAAAATTATTTTATTCAGTATACAGCTGTTTATTCTTAAGCCTAAAAAGAAGGCAGATTATTAGTGGAGAGTCAGGTGCAACTGTCAAAAAAGGTCACATTTTAGCTCACAGGTGCTTACAGAATTATCATAATTTTCCTTCTGGCTCCAGGAAAGTCTGGACCGGGTCTGCCTGACTATTAACACGGAGTAATAGTCCCCATTCTGAATGTATATTTCATCCATATGTTCCTGTGTATTTTTATTTTTTTTAATAAACTTTATTTTTTATAGTTTAGTCAACTAAACTCTATGTCCCTGTATTAATTACTATTCGTATCTTTGTATTTTTATTTAAAATTGCGTTATATATTATCTGTAATAAAATTCCCTAGGTGATATAGCTGGGTTAACAATCCAATTCAAATGCCTTAAGTGATGGCCACACAGACTTAAAATGGAAGACGCCATGAGACACCTGACAACATTTAATTACCCAGTCTTAATGTCATTGTAAAAATTGTATGTCATTAAGCCCCTACCCAAAACAAAGACATGCAAGCACAGGATGTATGTGTAATTGTTTAAATTAGATTTTATTTCTTGCAATTGGAAACAGACAAACTACACAAACATCATCAATTATACACTCTTCGATCTGAACATGACATGGGTAATGTATAGAGTACCTCACGTTTTCATCCTTTACTAATAAGGAATCGTTCTGTAGTGTATTTATAATAGTTTCCAGTAAGTATTTGGGTAATTCCTAGAAAAGCACTTGGAAAAGATTGTGATTCATATTTCTAATACTAATCTTATTTGTAGTATAACATTGCTACTGTATTTTGATTGTGAATAAACAGCAAGATTAAACATCCACATTTACAAATATTTTTGATAAAATTTGTATATATATGCGAGATGAATTTTGAACTGCACACCGATCTGCCTAATGTAGAGGAATAAGGTGAAATGGTGCACAAGAATTGGAAAAAAGACAGAGTAATTGGGATGGAGGATGACATAGATAAAAGGACCTCAAGTTAAATTAAAGCAACAGAGCATGTGCAGACATTCACATTTCACAAACACAACATTAAGCCCTTATTTATGATGGCCATAAATACAGTAGCTTAACATAGTTCATGCTTTGTCTTATCCTGATTGGCTGATCAGGTTGAACAAAGACAAAGTGAACTCCTTCATCATCATTTGAGAAAATGTTACAGGCCACGTCTGAAAATGCTAGAGGTACCAGTGGCCTGTTATTCTCCTACTAAACCCAACCAATCAATTTATAAAAAGCTAATCAAGCTAATGGCTAATGGCACTTTCTTTGACAGAAAGTGTTAATGATTTTTTCCATCCTCCACCTGGAGCTGATATGAGTAAACCCAACTGGATATCACAGTTTACATGATGTTAAAATATCTGGAGGTAGTCAGTTCATGGATATAGCATGTGTACTGAAATGTATACACCAACACAATGATGTCTTCAACTTTCTACAAATAATACAGACTCTTGTACCTTCACGTTTACCCTAGAATAAAAAGTGGGAGGTGTGAAAAGCTGTGTTAAGGCTTATCAAAAAGATGTGCCGATTCTCCAGAGGTTACAATGTCCAGTATGTCGGTGACAATGGTCCAGATTTACCAAAGGCTTTCATATATTCACCCAAAAAGGCTTTAGAAATGTACAACAATCACAGATTCTTATATTCTTTTTTTGTGTAGTCTAGTAATGCTTCAAGAAATAATTCAATGTCTAAGGATATAAATCACACTCTGATTTTAAACTATACAGGACAAACATGCGTTACTATGAAATATACAGTGGGTAGGGAAAGTATTCATCCCCCTTTAATTTTTTACTTTTTGCTTTATTGCAGCCATTTGCTCAATGGACAGCATGTGAGTTAAATATGAGTGTCACAGCAAAGGGTCTGAATACTTATTACCATGTAATATTTCAGTTTTTCTTTTTGGATGCAATGAAACAAAGAGTGAAAAATTTAAAGGGGTCTGAATACTTTCTGTACCCACTGTACATACAAGGTAAGATTATACAAGTGCAGAATAGGAATAATGACTAATGTAGAGAAGAACCACAGAGTAATAGACAGTATAAGACAGGACAGAACAAGAAAGTCTGGGAATTGGAATTTAGAACTTTCAGCGTAGTCGAAGAGCGTTTACAGCATGCAGGAAACTGGAATCTGAAAGATAAGATAAAGAGCAAGAGAGGAAAATTAAAATATACTAAGAGTTGTAAAAAATAGCGAATAGATATATGAGTTTATTTATTGCATGAACATTTATTTATTTGTAATTTATTTGTAAACTTGACTCTTTAAAATTAGATGTTAAATTAGATTCTGTACAGATGCTAATCCTCATGTTTGTAAGCGTTTGCTTCTGGGCAATTACTATTGTTGAACAAATCAAGTCTGCACCCATTGAAGCTAAAGCAATGACATGCACTGGTGATGCTGCTGTCAGGGCTGTACATGCCCATGCTCATGTCCCTGCAAAGCCCCACAGGTCTCCTCAATCAGCTACAACATCAAAGCAAGCTACATCTGCTACCTTTCATCAGACAGCATGAGGTAGGAGATGCTACCATTGTGATTCAACCTGACATATAGGAAATTACCTAAAATTCCCTTCAAAATAAGCAAAATGTAGAATAAAGTTAAATTGCTGTTGGATGTGCCAAAAGTTAGCAAGAAGTAAAAATGCTCCAATCAGAAACCATAATTAAGATTCCTCTGAATGGGTTTCACCCCTAGTTGTAATTCAAAAGAAATCTGGAGGGCATGGAGGTTGTCTTTATTGGGGCATGTTATTTCAGTTGCAGGTCTGTAACCTGGCCCAGATCATGTATTTGCTGTTACACAAGCTCCATCTACACATGACACACATGCATATGCTCCTTTATACTCACTGGATGATATTACACATTTATCCCTTATTATTCTTCTTTGGTGGAACCTCTACGTGCTTTGTTGTGTAAGTTTTCTACATTTACTTGGAATGATAAAGCAAACAGAAATTTTAACCATTTTAAACAGTCAATTCCTGTACTTCCTGTACCTCTACTGTCACAACTGATTCTTCAGAATATGGCATTGGTGCTAATGGTCTGTCTACGAAAGGTCTTGAGAGAGGAGGAATGAGAATTGCTAGACTGCTTATCTATTGCCATTACCCTGTGACCAAGAGCATGACATGGTTGCAGGAGTTACATCTGACTTTTCTGGCAGTACGGCTTTTTAATTTACAGCGTTCATTGTTAGTGGTCAAGTCCTACATTATAAAAGGATGGGCTTTCACCGCAAAAGGCATGGATTCAGCTTTTATAAATTTTTTCCGCCTCAAAACTAAAATGGCTGTACAAGAGCAGTAGATAAAACAGCATGAGTTAAAGCAATCTTGTCATGTTGCAGGAATGCAGTGCAGGTTTTATATATAGGTTCTATCAATATAGGATTGTAATCATCGTTTGGTGATTCCTGCAGATTTACAAGCTAAATTCATTTAACTTGCACATGTCACTTATCAAGGGATTGTCAGAACAAAACAGCGGTTGAGAGACCTATATTGATAAAACCTATATATAAAACCTGCACTGCATTCCTGCAGATTGCTGACAAGATTGCTTTAACTCATGCTGTTTTACTCCAACCTGCACCTACGCCAACAATAGCTTGGGATATAGTCATGACTGACATTGTGGCTCCTTTTTGTCACGCTGCACATGATTGCCACTATGCAATAATGCTCTTTGACTATTACATTAGATATCCAGAAATGGCTTTTGCTTCTGATATTAACTCTGCTACGATCATTTCATTTCACGAATACCGGTTCACAGTTTGTTTTTGCAGAGTTTCAACACTTTCTTGCAAACAGAGAAACATTGTCACAGCTCTGTGTACTACCCTCAGGCAAATGAAGCGGTGTTTTCAAGGACTGCGTTCAAACAACCAGCATTGAGGGTAGCCCTTGAAACCTAGTCACTAACTTCGTGAACACAAACACACGAAGTCACATACTGTTACTACCTGTTCTCCTGCAGAATTGCTACATGGATGCTTGAGCCACACTACACTTCACGTAAAGATTCTGCCTACTGTGGCATCTATAAACTCAACAGCTCTGGAAGTTCATTATTCAGATGACCTAGAAGCTAACTGAAAGGAAACAGACTATGGCAAAAATTCATGAGTTTCCACCTGAATTCATTTGTCTGACTGGTCTGCAAAGGAAAATCCAAATTTAGCCAGCCCTACAACATGATTACAAAACATGTTGTAGTTAATTATCTTTTGTCTGATGTGAAAATGTGGAATCATGTTGCTCTTACACCATTGTCAAATGGTGCTCCACTGACATTCACTTTACCTGATGCTTACTTTCCTCAAAATATGGAGTACTGCATGTGAGTACTTTGCTTCCTCCTGCTCAGTTTGCAAATAAACACTACAAAGTTTGTCGGGCTCCATTCTGGGATAAGGAATATGTTACTTAATATGAGAGGAATTGCTGGAAATTTGTTATAATATAAAAGGGATTGTTAAAATGAAAATGTTGTGAATGAGCATAAAATAAGCTTAAAACTAATTATAGTTACACTTCTGTGAAAGATGTTAAGTAGAGAGTTTCAGATAAGTTTTTAGTTTATTTTTTACAAGTTTTAGAGTTATTTACAGCTTTCAAGTAACAAGTAATATGCTTTTCTACAAAAAGGGAAAATTTCTCCTGCCAGTAGATGTCAGTGTATAGCAAGTCTGTACAAGAGAAGCGAGGAGAAGAAGTTTTTTTTCTTTTGTGAATTCTTAACTACACAATACAAAACCAATATAATCAGGTCTTGTAATGTGTTCCCAGTATGCAGGAACTAGTCCCTACAAAAGGTGGTCCAGGGCAGGGTACCAGAGAACAAGAGCCACAGTCATGGCCAGCCAAATTTTACTGACAAGTGAAGGGAGCAAATTCCAACCGGCCTTGTCTGATACCCAGAAGAGCTAATGTAAACATAATTGCTGAAAATGTTAATCTGTTTATGATAAAGATTTTGCATATTAACTTCCTGCATATAGGGCTATATGACAAAATACTGTCAGAGTGCCCATAATGACACCTGTCGATCACTGAAAGTACATAATTGGGCTGTGGAGCAATGAAATACAGTGCCCTGGTGTAATGAATAATGTGAAATTATCTGGAGAAGAGATGAATTCATAATACACTATGGGGAGACAATAATATGACAGAAGTTTCACAATATGGGAATGTTAGAATGGAGAACCTTGGTACCTGGCATTCATGTGGATGCTATCTACCTAAATATTGTTGCAGACAACCAACAACCCTTCATGGACATATTCCCTATTGACAAAGGAATCTTTTAGAAAGATTATGTAGTCTGAAACAGTGCACAAATTGCTCAGGAATTAACTGAGTAATATTAACGTCAGTTATTAAGGTACCGTTTTAACTTGAAAATCCCAAGCTCTTAATCTGTTTGAGCATCTGTGGTGTGTGCTGGATAACAAATATGATACACGGAGGCCAACCATGCAACTTAATAGATATAAAGGATCTGCTTTTAAGATGCCAGATACCACCATGTACATTTAGAGGTTTTGTGGAGTCCGTGTCTCAATAGGTCATTTATTTTAGTGGCATGGATTGGGGCAATACAATATTAGGCCGGTGGTTTTAATGTTACAGCCGATCAGTGTATAAGTTAATAATTTTACTGTTTATACTTAGGGTGTATTTTGAGATTTGTTGATTATTTTTTCACTTATGTTGTATATCATACAGCAGTCTTTATGCCATGCATGTGTAATTGTGCAGGTAGAAATTAGTAAGTTTATATATGTGTATATTCTGAATTCTTACCTGTCTAAGGTGATTAACTGGCTGCAGCCTCGGGCTGCATGATATAATGTCTGGATGGTTCCACCGCACTGCCACAGTGTGCATCACTCCTGTAACACATTTTCAATTATTTTTATAATGGTTTAATAACAAAGAAAGGTAAGATTACAGCATTATTGTATATTGTATTATCTGTATTCCTATGACATACAGAAACTGGGTTGAATAGTACACATATAATAGAGCTAAAGCATTTCATAACACCCAACTGCAGCGTAATTATGTATAAGAAATGAAGAATTCATTTGCAAAAACATTCCATTTTTATGAATTTTCATGAATTTTTTTGTTTTGTATTATGAATTACAGATAAAACTAGATAAATCTGTAATACATTTTTTTTTATCTCTCAGCTTTCCTTGTCACCAGGGTTCGCCCATCTGGCACATGTTTGACACTGGGTGCCCTCCCTTACGCAACCTTCAGGCTTAGGACCGGACAATTAAGCATCTCCTATTCACCTAACATGCATGTCTTTGGATTGTGGTGGAAACGAAATACCAGAAGGCAACCTACACATATGTTATAAGTTATTCCTACTTAGATCCATGGTGGAGGGGTTTGGGTGCCTGCGCGATCCACAAATCCATGTTGTCTAGGTAATAGGCCAGAAAATAAGAAATCCAAAATTTTCTTAAGAATAGAGTTTGTTGGGAATGTTTGCCAGAAAAACCTGTCAGAAAGATTTTCTCCAGAAAGAGACTGGGGGAAATTGAGTCTGAATGGACTGTGTTCTGGGCTTCCACTGTTGAGGCAGCTGACAGTTGTGGGCGCAAGATTGTGACTTATTTTATTGGGACCCCAGAGCCATCAGTACCTTCCAGTTAAGTGGGTTGCGACATTTTTGACTATTGCAGGGGCAATTTGAGTGTCAGAACGCTTGTCAGAACCCTCAAGGGTGCATAGGAGTTTGCAAAACCAGTCAACATGTGTTTTGTGGACATGTAGAAGTCATTGAACGGTATCTCTTGTGGAATATAGTGGAGGGTTCACTAGGAATATGCGTTACTGGGCTTGTTGCTACAGGCTATCCAGTCTCTGTACAAATGGAGCAGGAGCTTGGTCCACATTGCTGGCAATAAAACAGACTGGTCAGGCTGACCATTCTAATTACTATTGACTCATCTTTAGAGCCAACCATTGCAAAGTGATGATGGTGTATGACATGCCATGACATGCTTTGTTATGAAAACAGATTTATATCTCAGACTGCACTATGTGCTATGAATAAATATTTTCCTCAGATATTTTCTTCTCTCTTCAAATATATATGGACATAATGGGCTAATAACAAACCTGTTGTCATTAATGTCTGTGCTGTTTCCTGAAATAATAAACACAGATGTTAGTCATGGATGCACATTTAAGTAAAGGTATACAAACTGATAACACATTTACATATTCACACCTGGAACAATTTCCTCTAATTGACTTTTAAACTGTGAAATGGTAAATATCAACCTTTCGAATTCCACATAAAAAAGACTGTAAGTACTATGTCGGTCCCTTGTGATTTAGCAAGAGAGAACAGCAAGAATGTCAATTTTTTAAAAATGCTTTCAATATAGATATAAAATTTTAACTGATAGTAAATTTATAATAATATTTGCTTAGAAATGAGTAAATGGTAACGTAAACCAGAAAAGAATTAGGCTGTTGGAGCCTTGGACCTGTAAAATTTAGCTTGTGTTTAGCTGAGAAGAGAAGTCAACAAAGTTGGAACCATTGATTCTGTACATTAATGAAACAATTTCCAATCATATAACATATAGAATTATAAAATTATAAAATCATGACACAGCCTCAGCAAACAGTTAACATGCAAAATAGAAACTGCAGGAAGAGAAATTGTATTTTAACTCTGTATGTTCTGCCATATCTAACATCATATATATAATAAGAGGATCAATGTACTAAACAGATGCATTAGCATTCTGTAAAAAAAAGTCATATAAATTAGATTTTAAAACCAGCTATATTTTATTTGAAACAGTAACATTTTTCATCATTTGAAAAATATGTTTTGAATCTACTCCTTGCTGAGCTTCCAGATGAATATGATTCCATACTTATGAAGTCTTAAATACCACCAAATGTACATCTGTGACTATAGGGTTTGATTATTTATGGTTGTAGACCACCCATTTGTGCTAAAAAATTATGGAAAAATCATTTAGTCATCTGGAATACAAACCTAATTTCTAAATTAAGGCCACTTAAAAAATGCGATAAAACTTAACTAATGAACTTAATTCTATTTGCTACTTTTTGGGGTGCTTAAAACATCTATACTTTATAATATCATAAAAAGATTCAAGAAGTCAGAATAAATTTGATCGTGCACACATGACCACTACAAACAAAAACATACGTCAGGTGGCAAACTACTCTCATTACAACACCAGAGCAAAGAAAATATCCACAGATAGCATATGCATCATATACAAAATATTGAAAAAAATAAAACCAATGTTGTCCAATTGTTGCTGTGCTGACCTTGCCATGTCAACCTCAGCATCTCACGAAAATATCTGTGTTGAAACAGGAGTTGCATGATTCTCGTCAATGGAATGGTTGGTTTAAAAGGGGGACTTTAAATTCCAGCCAGGTTTGGAATCAGATACAAGCACAGTAAATACATGCCGGAAAACAAAAATGTCTTATCAATCAAATGTAACGTATTAAAGACCAAGTTCCAGTGTCCACACTTTAAAACAATAAGTCTTTTCAGTGCATGATACTGGGACTGATTATTGACTTCAAGTGAATCTACAGGTGAAGCAAATCCCACCTGAACCTCATTAGGGCTGTTTACACCACCCGCCGAATGTGTTGCATTTTTAGGTTTAAACACACATTGGATTTTATAAACCAAATTGTAAAAAAGACGCGAGGGTGTGTCAGTGCCTGCAACAATAGTGATAACATGGAATGTCATAAAAAGGAAAGTCAGAGAGTTTAAACCATGGACTGTTTAGCAGGAGAACTATTTAAACAAGAAAAATTAATTAAATATCCACCTGCAAAACTGAAACATTTATTACCTTTAATATCCAAATGATAATAAAATTTAGGAAAATGATTTAATGAAATAAATTCAAATGAAGTGATCTGACCCAATTCTAAACAATTTCAAAATTTGTAAAATTTAAGAAAATGATTTAATGAAATAAATTTAAATGAAGTGATCTGACCCAATTCTAAACAATTCCAAACAAGTTGGTATCTTTGTAAGTCACTTTGGATAAAAGCGTCTGCAAAGGTCACCAATCAGATACAGAACAAACATAAACACTTAACAATTAACACTTGGGGCAATTTACTTTCTTACTTTTTAATTTACTTACAAGAATTTCTTTAAACAGTGTAAGGAAACCAAAGTACACGGAGGAAACCCTCATAAAAATGAGGAGAACATACAAACTTGAAAGTGCCAGAAAACAAACTTCTTTCTGTAAGGTTATTTGTTAGTTGTTTACAGTGATAAAATTGAAGTTTAATTATAAGTTTAATTACAATTGCAATATTGCAATTTAATTACAATATGGAATTTATTAGATCTATATTTCAATGTGATCTAACTTAAGCTCACTAATTTTAGTTTTGCTTAAAAAAAAAGGAAAATACATTATTGAGCCCAAAGTCACTTTGGTGATCATGAATCCTGTGGCTAAGACTTATTTCAGTCCAATGAATGGATGACAGAGTTAAGGGTGAATGAACAACTTCAACATTATTAACCTTCATTTTTGTTGAGCAAATTGCCCTGAAATCTCATCAGATGAATTTGTGTCCTATTCATACAGAGTTATAAAGTACAATGACATCTGTATCGTACATTGAGCTGATGATATGTTGACATTATAAACTGTGACACTGAATCAAGCAAGAATTGGACTCACATGCCCGCTGGATCACTAGATCACCTGCAATATACTTACATTCACACAGGCGATTCATATTTCCTGTGCATAAGGGACAAATAATCAAAGAGGGACAAAGTCAGGGCCAGTAAATAAATGAGGTTCTGGAAGAAATGGTGATTGAGAAGTGGCCTTTGCCAGGAATTGTCATTTTGTCATCCTTTAGCATCTAATGAACGTGATTGATTTTTTCACCCTCTCTTATTGATGGAAAAGGACCCGTGTCAATAACAACATGGTATCAGAAGCATGTTGTTTCTCACCAGGAGAGAGGTGGATTAAATAGTGGAAACAACAAAACTGACTTTGAAAAAGAAAGTGAGAATACAGTCTACTTGTTTAGGACTGTTGTCTGGATTTGTCCACATTTATTATTTTTGAGATCCTGTACATTCCTTATCGCAAACTAGTAAATCAGATTATTGTGGACTCTTTACCTGTTCCTTTTTCTTAAACTCGTCACAACAATCAAACATTTCAGCAAAGCAGCAGGAAAATGACCTAAGGGAAATATTTCAAGAGTACTGCCTTGAAATAAAGTGTGTTTCATTTATTTCTGTGTAATAATAATCCATGATTGGTGTAGCCTCTGTTCTCTGCATGAGAGGCGCTGAGAAAGGCGGAAATTACCATGTTTCAGAAATGTGGCTTAGCACAGAAAAGGATCTCTGTAATTGAATACTTTAACCAGACAGATTTCCCATTTTCCAATTTCCTGCCAAGCATGCTGGTAATTTTGCAATTTCATCCATGATTCTGTTATTCCTGAAAGCTATAGATCTTCAGACGTTGTGCAATTCTTCAGATGTAATTGGATGGTACAGGTGTGCAGGGATTCATTTACATTCAAAAATGTTACAAAGTAACATATATATATATATATATATGGTCATAAAATAGGAATATCACATTCAAAGACTGATATATTTCAAATATGTATTTATTTAGATTTTTATTATAATAACCGGTGATTGATAAAAATCTCAAATTCAGTATCTCAGAATATTTTATTATTATTTAGGACCAATACAAAACAGGATGTTTAGAAATGTTGGCCAACTGAAAAGTATGAACATAAAAAGTCTGAGCATGTACAGAACTCAATATTTAGTTGGGGCTCCTTTGACCTGGATTACTGCAGCAATGCATGGAGCGTGGCATGGAGTTGATCAGTCTGTGGCACTGCTCATGGTTTATGAGAGCACAGGTTGCTCTGATAGTGGCCTTCAAGGACCATGGTCCTTAAAACAGGTACTGGTAGCTTTGGCACTGGGTGGAAGTGTGAAGTCCTGTTGGAAAATGAAATCTGCTTTTCTATGAAGTTGGTCAGCAGCAAGAAGCGTGCAATGCTCTAAAACATCCAGGTAGACAGCTGCGCTGACCATTGATCTCAAAACACACAATGGACCAACACTAGCAGATGACATGGCACCCCAAACCATCACTGACTGGACATTTTTTACAAAACCTCAAGCAACATGGGTTCTGGGCCTCTCCTCTCTTCCTAAAGACTCTGGGACCTCGACTCTGGGACCTCGAAAGGAAATGCAAAATTTACTTTAATCAAAAGAACATAACTTTGGACCACTGAGCAGCAGTTCAGACCTTTTGGTCTTTAACCCAGCTACATTGCTTCTGATGTTGTCTTTTGTTCAAGAGTGACTTGACACAAGGAATAAGAGAGCTGAAAGCCATGTCTTGCATACGTCTGTGCATGGTGGTTCTTGAAGCACTGACTTGAGCTGCAGTCCACTCTTTGTGAGTCTCCCCCACATTTTTGGGTGGGTTTTGTTTCTCCAGGATGCAATTTTCCATTACATCTTTTACTTCCCTTCAAATCTCTATTAATGTGCTTGGACACCGAGCTCTGTGAATAGCCTGCCTCTATAGCAATGACCTTTTGTGTAACGACTGCGTGTAGAGAGCCGAAAGGAAAGCTCGGCGCGGCGAGCAGGAAGGAGCAGGTTGCCAGATGAGGGTAAGTAAAGAAGATATTTATTCCGTGTCGCGGAACATGCAGACACAGGGAGAAAGGCAACACGCAACCGTACAAACTACAAATGA
>JAOUQT010000032.1:5585463-5597667 GCA_025769995.1 Xyliphius kryptos
CAGATATCACCGATTGTTTGCGAACAAATTAGCAACGTAAATGAAGGTTTCACTGTACATTTAAAAAATACAAAATAATTAATGCTCATCTAATTTTGTAACTGTTCTTTTATCTTTAAAAAAAAGACAAAGAGAGGCATGCATCAGACAGCGCAGCATTCGCGTTGCTATGGTTACCACCATCATTCCTTTAGTAGTTACCAGTGTCTTTAAATGTGTGATGATGTTCGGAGGCAAAACGGCAAAACCCATTATTTGTAATGTGGATTGTCGTTCATAGAGGAAAGGTTCTTATGTTTCTCAAAGTAATTACTTGCAAAATTTACTTTGCATCCATATTTTCATGTGTTTTTTGATGTTATTTAAAAAAAATATATGTATATATTTTTTTGAGCTCTAAAAGTGGGTTGCGAGAAAATGTGGGTCTTGCAGTTGTCCTGTTTTACAGACTTTGTTTTTACTACTGATCTGTACTTCACTTTAATGCTCTCTCTGCCATCTAGGGGCAGTCCACTTTAATTCTTCGCTGCCTCTGACCTCATTGGTGTTTGGTGCCTTTAGGGCAGAAGTGACCACAAAAGCACTTTGCACACAAAATGAACTTCAAACTGAAAATACAAGGTCTTGTTTTGTTAACTCTGTTAATGCACCGAAATATTTCATTTCATAGAAAAGGTACCTCGTCCTGAGCCAACATTTGCTGTTTCAGTTTTTCCACCAGCTGACACTGCAGATTGATTTCATCATCCTAACCACACACAGGGACAGTGTCAGTAAAACATAATGAAAAAGCATCTGTGGGTTTCATTCTGTGCGTGTGAGATAACCTTGTCGTCCAGATGACGATAAAGCTTCCTAATCTCTTCCTCGTACTTCTGCCGCTCTTCCTCTGAGATACGCACCACAATGGATGAGGAATCCAAGTTTATTTCTTTTTCTTTTTCCTTTTGTCCCTCAAGCTCTCTCTCGTTATCCAGATTCTCCTCGCTGGTCTCCAGTTTTGTAATCTCAGTGGAAGCCTGTTCCATCTCTGGCACATCCTCTCCTATTAACGCAAATATAGCAAGAAAACAGAGTCATGGCTGGTTATTCGTTCAGGCGGTAAATGGATGGACAGAATGAGAGCTGGTGAAAGTCTCCAGGTTCGGAACAGAATTATTAAAACATGAACAGTGTGGAGAGTAGCAATGCGCAAAAATTGCAAGAGGGTGTCTGAACAGGCAAACGGTGGACCTCTGAACTTCTAGCGATAAATAGGTTATTAATTTAGAGTACATTTACATTTAGATTTGGTTATTTAGCAGACGCTTTTATCCAATCCATTTACAAGTGTCCCAACTTGATGGCTGAGGTCAGAACACAGGATTGGTACAAGAACCTGGAGCAATGAGGGTTAAGGGCCTCGCTCAAGGACCCATATTGGTAATTTTAGTGGACCTGAGAATAAACCCTCAACCTTCAGATTGATAGCCCAAGACCCTAACCAATGAGCTACCACGCCTTAATTTATGTACAATATATTTTCTTGGTCGTTCTTACCGTTACGCCAACGTTTTAATTCAGATTCAAGCCTCTGAATCGTTTCTCTCAAAGTCTTGTTTTTCTCCTTCTCCTTTTCATACTTTCGCTTCCACTGCTCCGCTGTCAATTCAAGATTAATCGAAGCAGAGTTCTTGATAGTTTTAGCACTAAGAGAATAAAAGAAGGAAGAAAACGTGATGTGTCATTTTATTAATACATTAAGGTTCATTAAATAGGAAATCATTAATGTAATTTGAGTACTTGTTCAGAAATCGTATGAAGGAAGAACCCAATTGCATTTACATTTGGTCATTTAACAGATGCTTTTATCCCAATTTGGTTGGGGTCAGAACACAGGGTTGATGCAGCCCCCTGGAGCAATGAGGGTTAAGGGTCTTGCTCCAGGACCCACATTGGTAACTTTACTGGACCTGAAATTTGAACCCACAACCTTCTGATTGATAGTCCAACGCCATGCCCTAAATTCATTGCACATATGGCCGATACAGGGAACGAACTTATGACCCTCGGCGTTATTAGCATTAATTATAAAGCTTTTGCATAAACATACACCAGTCAGAACTTTCAATTTCGTATCGATGTTACCGTTGTCCAAACATGAGCGTTGATTTTGTCTCAGGTTCATTAAAACCAGAGGGAGAGCAGCAGATGAACATGGTGGTTCGGCAGTTTCCACCCAGAGAGTCCTGAAGGATCCTCGTCATCTTGCTGTCACGGTACGGGACATGGGTTTTCTACTCAGACACACATGCATGGACAGACACACATAGATATATATTTAGTTGTTAAACTGATATATTTATTTGTATATCTGTGTGTCTGTGACTTTTTACCGTTCCCTCCGCCAGAGCCGATATGACGTTTCCCAGCGCTGACAGAGACTTGTTAATGTTCTTAGCCTCATCCAGGACGGCTCCAGCAGCCCCGGTCTTGCTGACCTAATACGACACACATGACACATACTGTATACACAAAAATAATCTTAATATTAATGTAATAAAGTTAGAGCCATTTCTGTCTTTCTGTCCATTTCTAGCCCCTTTGAGCATGCACAGTTCATTTGCATGTGCGCTCAGAGTCTCCAAAAGTCTTTAATAACTCCAAAAGAGGTGGCTAGATTTGTCGCTCCTTGCTTTAAAAAAGTAGCTGCAGGGGCGGCACGGTGGCTTAGTGGTTAGCACAATCGCCTCTCAGCGCTGGGGATTCCCGTTTCAAATCCCAATCCGGGTGGAGTTTGCATGTTCTTCCCGTGTCTGCGTGGGTTTCCTCCGGGTTCTCCGGTTTCCTCCCACAGTCCGAAAAATGAAGGTAAATAAAATGCTCTAAATTGCCCTGTATAGTGTGTGTATATCACTGTGTACCCAGTGATGGATTGGCGCCCTGTCCTGGGTCTGCCCAGTGCCCGAGATGTTCTCCCATAAATGGGCATGGAGACCCCCCCCCCCCCCTCATAAAGGAATCAGCGGAAGATAATAAATGAATGAAAGTAGCTACAGGTTCTAAAAAGTCACTAAATGGCAACAGTAATGTTTCATGTGAACACTGCCATCTTGTGGCCACAAGATGTTCACTTGTAAGGAAACATAGTTCAGTTGTAAGGAAACGCAGTTCAGAAAATGCATCATAAAAAAATAATGTGTTGTATATCCATACCAATATCTGGCATACCACCTCGTGCTACTCCGCATACCACAGTTTAAGAACCTAAACTATTGATTTAAATTTCATTGTTTATTTTAAGCGGCTGAACTTTTCTTGTCGTTACGATAAGGGCTTCGCTGTGCAGTAAACTCCCAGACCAGTCACGTGAGTAGTAATGTTACTGATGGCGCTCCGCAGCCAATTGGATTTATGCAGAGCACAGAGCGTGCACAGGTGAGATATGAAGCGAGAAGTTGCAAGGGTGAGTCAAAGAAAGGCTGATTAATTATTTAAACTGTTAAAATGTGAAAGCGAGTTAGCATGAAGACTACTGTTTTACTTTTTCTATTAGCATGTGCTTTATGATGCACTTTTTTTTTCAAATTGTATCTGTTTCTTGAAAAAGATGAAAAGAAATATTTAAAAAATATATTCAACGATATTTGTTATTGGCAGCACGGTGGCTTAGTGGTCAGCACGTTCGCCTCTCAACGCTGGGGATTCCTAGTTCGAATCCCAATCTGGGTGAGTTTTCATGTTCTCCCCGTGTCTGCATGGGTTTCCTCCGGGTTCTCCGGTTTCCTCCCACGGTCCAAAATTATGGATTCAACGTAAATATACTGCTCTAAATTGCCCAATCATGTGTGTTTGTGTGATTTGCGCCCTTTCGTGGGTGTATCTGCCCAGTGCCCAAAACTTCTCCCCTTGATGGACATGGGGAAACCACCCCCTCTCTTGCAAAACATAGTGTAGAATTAAGCAGAAGAGAATGAATGAATTTCAATAAGTATGTACATTAAAAAAAATACATTTATGCTTTTTATGTACTTACCTTCTCACTACCTGCCAGATCCACGAGATAAAGTTTTCCACACAGTTTCTGTTCAGTTTCCACATGCTCCTGCTTGATATTGATCAGAAAAATGCTATGACTGCGAGAGCTGTGCTCATTCATGTCTAGAAAAAACATGAATAATAATTAGGTAATACATAGCAAACATGAAAAAAGAATAATATACATTCAAGTGAACTTTTATTTGAATATAGATTTAATATAGATTATTTTAATAGATATTTAAAAAAAACTGGTATACAGTACTAGTCAAAATTGTGGACACGCCTCTTTATAGATGGACTTTGTAATTTTACAGTTACAGACTGTAGTGCAGGTGTGCCGCCCAATATGTCGAGAGTGCAAGCTGATAGATTGCTGTGAAAGCACTTATCAGGACTTTTATTACAGCACAGTAACAGAAGCACTCATACACGCGTAAAACACACCATTCGCAAATCTACGCGCGGCCACACCCACCTGCCTCAGTCACATTCTGTTTAAAATGGGCTCTAAAATGTTAGTGAAGTGATGGATGTGTCGACCAAAATTGCTTGTTGGATTCGGGCGCGACCTCTGCAGAGACCGCTGTTTGGTGTGTCTATAGGAAAAGCTGAAGGGGAGGTCCTGCTAACTGACATTCAAATAAAATCAAGGCCCTCTGTTGGACAGTTTTGGAACTTGCTGGCTGAAGACAAGTTTCCAAACAAGAAAACATTCCACGTATTTGACAACATTTTTTTGGATCAACTTATGTGAATCGGCCTTTTCCCGCATAAAAATAATGAAATCCAGATATCAGTCCCCCTCACTGATGATTTGAAAGCCTGCTTGAGAATTTGCATCAGCAGCTCCTGTTCAGACTCCGCCCACCTGAATAACAGCATTCAGTGCAAATCAGAATAATAGTGGGGTTTTTTTTAAGATTTTTTAAGATAAGTGGGGTTTTTTTTTTCAGATTGCCGTGTATTGCTAATAATATCAACATGATCTGTGTAAAAGGTTTCAAGCTTTAAAAAATAATTCTTAGTAGATCACGATGGCGTGTCCATTGAAAAAAATAGCTTTCAGGCCACAAAAATGTGGGCACACCTGATGTAGTACATCTGTGTGCTTTGTTTTAGTGAGTCCCCTGTTGGTTCTTTGTTCTCTATTGGGCAGGAGCATCACAGAACAGATAGAATTTGGGTGCAGTGACACTGATGCGATGAGGGGGTTTAAGTGCAGCAGTGCTGCTGAAGTTTCATTTAAACATCTCAGTGACACTGCTGGGATAGGAATAATGCACCCACTAAATAATACCTGTTGTGCTGTGGTACTATTAGTGTCGTGACCATTAGACCAGAGTAAAGGCAACATACACAGTATTTACTGTAGTCCACCAACAGATTACACTACAGTCTGAAATTGCAGAACTAAAAAAGTCCATCTTTACAGTAAGTTGAAGTGATGCAATGGACTTCCATGGTGGAGCATAAAGAAAGCATGTCCAAATTTTGGTCTGGCACGGTACAATAGATTGATTAGATTATTGGTATTTTAATTCTAATCCTGATGTAATGTCTTTGTGCAACTGTTCAATTAGATTTTCAATCATTTTAATTATTAAGTCTTTAATTAATATTAATTAATTAGGTCTTCAACCAACTCACTGGTAACAGCAACATGGCGGTTAGACTTTCCCTCATCTATCACATCCATCACCTCTTCAGGGCTGGAGACGAAACGCTCAGTACATCCCTAAAAGAAAAATGCAGGTGATTCTAAAATCCAAACATGCCTTAAAGTTGTTATATAAAGGAGCAGAATGCTCACCTTGACATAGGGGACACGGTTCTTGTCCTCATGTACCGACAGATTGGTCTTGGTGACTAAACATATAAAGCAAATGCAAACAAAGTGTACAATAAAGAGTACAGATATTATAAAAACATATAATTCTGAGCAAAAAAACAAAAAAAAAACAAACCATCCAAAAGATCCCGAATTTTTTCCATGTAGATCTCAAAGTAGGACACCTATTAAATGCGGAAACATAGTTCAGCAACAGCATTACTGAAAAGTAAGCTGAGTATCTGTCATGTTTCTAAGTCATGTAATATAAATGTATTTAAATCAAATGATAGTCGACCTTGATGTGAAACTCAAGGTTTTCATCCATAGAGAAAATATGGTTGAAAATGTCCTCCGCAATACGAGGAATGATTCCCATCTGCTGAGGGTCATGTAGGTTGCCCTAAAAAAAAAAAAGCAGAATACATAATTGATTATTGGATTTATAAATACTGCAAAGGTAAAACAAGTATGTGTGTATATATATATATTTAAATACAGATAATAACCCTCAGAACACCATCCCCACAGTTTTAAGCATGATGGTGAAAGTATTATTTTTTGGGCTGTTTTTCTTCTAAGGGCACAGGCCAACTTCACTGCATCGACGGGAAGATAAACGGGGCCATTTATTGCAAAATCATGGGTGACAACCTCCTTGCCTCCACGAGGGCTCTAAAAATGGTTCATGGATGGGTCTTCCAGCACGACAATGACCCAAAACATCCAGACAAGGAAACAAAGTGGTGGCTCCATAACAAGCATATCAAGGTGGAATGGCCTTGCCAGTCTCCTGACCTCAATCCCACAGAAAATCTATATAGAGAGCCGAAGCTTTGTATTTTCAAATGCATGAATAAAATCCTTAAGGATTTGGAGATGACCTGCAGAGAGGAGTGGGCCAAAATAACTCATAAAATGTGTGCAAACCTACAGGAAAAGTCTGACTGCTGTGCTCGCCAACAAGGGTTTTGCCAACAAAAATTAAAAGATGTTTTACTGGGGGGTCAAATACTTATTTCCTTCAATGAAATTCAAATCAATTTTTATTTCATGTAATTTTCTCAGTTTTTCTTTTGATATTCTATGCGTCACTGTTAACAAAAAGATGATTTTTAAAGATAATTAACTTCTTTGTATTAAAACTTTTAGTCAGTGGGGGATCAAATTCATATTTCCTCCACTGTATATATATATATATACATATATATATATATATATATGTTTATTTTATTTAGAGATGCACCAAATATTATGTAAGCAAAATGATTTGGCCAAAATTTATGGGGCCTATTCTAGCGAGCCATTTACCGAGCTCCTCACAGCTCGTCAGTGTGTCTTTGCAATAGTAAGAACAATAGAAAATGTGCAAGGCATGATTATTAATTATTAATGGGTGTTTTGGGCATAATGTGCAATAAACCAACCGGAGCGTTAATGCAATTTTAAATGCTTTTAATTTGTGACAATTCTTTTCCAGCCTCTTGTTGCCTCTATCCCAAATATATTATATTTTTTATGAAATAAACAAATATCTCCAGTTTCAACATCGGATATATAATCGATGTACTTAAAGGGAAAAAATGAGATTTGCACATCTTGCATTCCCTTGTAATTCAAATGTGAGTCCCATCTATTGTGGAATTAGGGTTGTATTCATTATAATCAAAAACAATCAAAAATGACTATACCTCCATGGTGTGAGTCTTTCCGGAAGAGGTTTGTCCGTAAGCAAAGATGGTGCCATTGTAGCCTCCCAAAACATCTGCATGCAGGAATAAACAGACAACATTAATATGATCACCATAAACAGAATCATCATTTTCAAAATTAAAAAAACATGTTTTCTTTGTTTTGTAAGATTAAGTTATAGCTTTTTTTTACTGTTAAATATATTTTTGCAGGTCTTGCCAACTTTAAAAGCCAACTTTGATCTTTTTAAGTTGTTTATTGTCCCTTTGTGCCCTTTGTGTCCACACTGACAGATCACAGCTCTCCAGACCTTAAAACTTCTTCTTTAAGTTCTCCTTCTCTTTGCCTTTAACTCAGAGTCCTACTTTACACTCGTACTAATGCCCATTGCTATTTTATACCCTGCCAACAGTCTATTTCCACCCTTGCCACCTGCGTTGTTTAAATAGCAACCCTGCTTGTGAATATATCTACCCCGATGGGCATGGCCTTCTGAAAATGAGGTGTGTTCAGGTACATTTCTGGCTGCCTTGACGATGGAAAACAAAGGTGCACTGCAAACTGAAAACCAACTACACAGACGCCAACAGTCAGATCTTCATTGTTATCTTGGCAGTGCATCATCAACGACACACAACAGTGCACAGATCCATAGCGGTAAACAACGATAAACAAAATACAAACACAAAAAACATTATTTTACATCTGCACAGCATCATTAAAATAGTAAGTCGTCAAAGTCAGACCGAACCTGGCTCTTAACGG
Organism: Xyliphius kryptos; assembly: GCA_025769995.1. Taxonomy (NCBI): domain Eukaryota; kingdom Metazoa; phylum Chordata; class Actinopteri; order Siluriformes; family Aspredinidae; genus Xyliphius; species Xyliphius kryptos. Next base: position 5,593,769 of record JAOUQT010000032.1, read on the forward strand.
GACTAAGCCCACAACACATCCACGAATGAATTAAAGAATTAGTACCTTTTACATCCTAAATTAAACTGTGCATTGCGCGGTCCACAGCTCGCTTAAACAGTCCTCAGTGTTCTCTCCAAAACCACCGAGGTACATCAAAATCTTCCTGCCTTCTCAAATTTATTTTTATTGACTTGGTTGTTAAAGTTCTCCCTCGCATCAGCAACTTCTTGAATCTGGAACTGAACCATGCAACTAACATCATTTTATCCTCTTTAACGTCCTGTCCAGACCAGGTTTGTCCGATATCTTCCAGAACGGCACTTATTGGCTCAAGTTAGTGTTTCGAGCTGCTAAAAGAAAGTGCTGTAGGTCTGGTCAGTCCTCGGATCTGGACCGCTACCAGTCTCTGCTTTATCCACCATCTCTGCTACCCAGCACCTCCTTGTCAGCAGATGACTTTGCAACGGAGAAGATTAAGGGCCTTAGCAAACACTTTCCCCCCCCCTTATCTCTGTCACTCTAATCTCACTTTCGGTCAGATCCTTGCTTGATCTCACCTCCTCCAGCCCCTATCTTTCTCAGTCACACCAGCATTCACACACCTCTTCATCTCCGTACTCACCACCGGTACTTTTCCAAATTACATCAGGCTGATGTTACACAGCTGTTCAAAAAATCAGTTTAAAGGCTACAGGCCCGTTTTATTCTTACTTTCACCGTCCAAAATATGTAAGTGTGTGGTTTCTACCCCGATGGCAACATTTATTTGTCACTGGCAATACATTTTTACCAGCATCCATGCAAAAACCAAAAATTTATATATTTTTTTTTATTATTATTTAACATGTGCAAACAATTTGGGCCTGACCTTTAACAATCTGCTTGGCACAGGTATTGTAGACTTGCTCCTGTGTGGTGTTGGTTGGAAAAACACGGTCAAATGCAAAGGATTTCCCCTAAAGGCAAAAAAACGATTAAATATTAAAACTTTGGGAAAAACACAATATTTACAACATTTTTTGTATACATCATTTGTAAAAAAAATAAAAAATAAAAAATCTAATGCACATGCAATTACATGAAAATGAAAAAGCTTGTGGATGTATAGTTTAGCGGGTATATGTATTTATTGTGGATGGGATACCACTCTGCAACTAATTGAACATAATATAATTTTAAATCAACTTTTAAATAGCTTTGGTACTGGATATGTTAAATGTAGCAGTAAAAACAATGTGCAACTATTTTTTATTATAATTTACAGGAAACTTTGATTAATAAAGGTTGATAATGTATCTTGTAAATAATGACAACCCTGTCTGAGATAAAGATGGCGGAAATAGCTTTTAAAACTTCTTTGCAGCAACATCAGAACAATATGCAGCCTTTTTTCTTTTATTTAGTTAGTGAAGTGTGCATACAGTCTCTAAAGGGGATCCAGGTTTGAATCCCGATCTGGGTGGAGTTTACTTGTTCTCCTTTTGGGTTTTCTCCTCGTTCTCCAGTTTTCTCCCACAGATTGAAGGTGAATTGGCTGCTCTAAATTGTCCTTATCTAAATTGCCCCTATACAGTGTGTGCCCAGCAATTGATTGGCGCCTGGGTCCATCAGCCTAGTACCCAAAACATATTTCTTGACCCCCTCCCCCGACAGGATGAGGATGGAGCCATCGGAGGAAGGGCCAAAGAGGTGGTTTATGGATGGGGTGAGGAAGGACATGCCGGTGGTGGGGTAATGGATGGAGAAGCATACTCAGGATAGAGTGGGATAAAGAATGATGGTTCTAATCTAAACAGCAAGAAAAAAAACCTATACACCTTTTAACATGGTGCTCAAAGAATACATGATGGCTCAGGGCACCACATTGTTTGTGACGTAGAACCGGTTGCTTAGTCTCCAAATCAACAATGTCACTACATCCTCACTGTATCTCTACTTTTTCAAGATGATGCTAAGAACATAACATATTATACTCTTATCTATCACATTCATATGGACTAAACTGACTAGGTTTGAATAAATCGGTAAAACAAACCATAAAAAGATTATAAACCTACTGAGTGATGTACACAAACAATTGGACAAATCAGTTCAAACGAAGGGCAAGGCCTGGCCCTGAGCCCAAGCATCACAGTGGGATAAATAAAGAAATGGGATCAACATTAATAAATCAAATTCAAACACTTATTTAAAATGACGTTGAACATGATTAAGGGATTTTTTTTGTATTGCAGCATCACATTCTAAATGTCATGGTCATTGTGTCCTCCAAGGCCATCATGCGCACTTTACTGAGTCAGCATTTGATTCCATCAGAAACCATAGAGCATTCCCTCTGAAAAATCAACCTAAATATGAGATATTAAGGATGGACTCGTACCCCGACAATGACGGTGTCATCTCCTTGAAACGTCGGGAGGAATTTGTCTCCCCGCTGAACCTCCGCCTGATTCAGAGGACGGAAGCGACACAGCACCTTGATGTTGCATTCTGCGGCAGCGTCGCTCATCGTGGAAACGGCACTGCGGGGAAATCGCAAAGCACACAGAAGAAAAACGAATCTAAATCCTGATCCGGCCTTCGATTACTGTACCGGGATGGGCCGGGATGTCGTAAACACGCGCAGCTGGGATGATGAGGACGGACGGCGGGTTGCGGCGGACAGGGAGGTTATTTCTAATCCGTATTCTTTTAAAAATGTGCGCTCAAAACGTTCACGTCCCAAAACCAAAAGCCTTCTGGTGTTTAGTGGTGAGGTTTCTCTGGCTGGACAGGCTGTGAGATGCGGGATGGTGAGGATACAGGGAATGATGCTGTGCTCCGGGTACAGAGGATGCGGAGGCCAGGGCGCGGTCTGATGCGCTGACAACACACCCGGGTTGCCAGATTGACGAAGACAACACTCACCCACATTCAACAGAAGCTTTATTGGCCTGACAAATAGTGATGTTCGTAACGCTAAGTCAAAGTTACGAAATATGAATTACGATACAAGAAAATAAAATACAGAAAGGATAGTATGGAGATATTTATTGTTTTTTAAGAGTTGTTTTTATTTCATTTGTTCTTATTTTGCTTTCTTTAATGTAATTGCATTGACTGCTCCAATACACAAATGTCCCTCTGGGATGAATAAAGTGACCGTCTGACTTACCTACCTACCTATCTACCGACTGACCGACTTACCTACCTACCAACTGACCAGCCGACGGACCAACCTGCCTAACCTACCAACTGACCGACCGACCGACCAACCAACCAACCAGCCGACCTACTGACCTACCCAACAACTGACAGACCGACAAACCAGCTGACGGACCAACCGACCTGCCTACCAACCTACCGACTGACTGACCGACCTAACTACCGACTGACTGACCTACCCATCTACCTACCTACCGACCGTCTGACCTAACTACCTACCTATCTACCGACTGACAGACTGATCTACCGACCTCCCAACTGACTGACCTATCCAACTACCTACTGGCTGACTGACCTACCTGTCTACCTGCTGACCGACTGACTGACCTACCGACAAACAAACCTCCCAACCAACCGATTGATCTACTGACTATCTACCTACCGACTGACCAACCTAACTACCTACCTACCGAATGACTGACCTACCACCGACCTAATGGCTGAACTACCTACCAACCAACCAACCTCACTCTAACACCTGTTTAACAGGCTGTGGAAATGTTTTTCCCCCTTATGCCTGTACCTATCCATATAAATGTGCTGTTATCTGTAATAAATCAAAATATTGATGACCCAACTCTTGTGTGATTGTCTCTTCTCCTCAAACGTTTGTGTTGGCAGAGGCAATCGGCGGGCTTCAGGCAATTGGGACTGACAAAAGCTACCTAGACATCAGGAATCACGAATCTAGTTTACTGTTTCTAATGATATAT
>JAOUQT010000033.1:39293-59446 GCA_025769995.1 Xyliphius kryptos
TGTGAGCTCAGTGGAGTGATGCGAATGCAAATAAGGAGCGCTTAAGCAAACCAAAGCCTAACTAACACACACACACACACACACACACACACACACACACACACACACACACTTTAACCCTTGTTATATCGGGTTGCTGGTGATATTAAGAATGATTTCTGCAGTGTAATGATTATAAATATCAGATTTATATTTCATGCGTGCTGCTCATTAGGGAGAAATATGATGTGTACAGTGATGCTGCCGCCGCCGCCTTTATTCCCTCCAGATCTTATTTACACTCCCACCTGTGCACACAGACAGATGATGCGCTTCCAGCACTGTGAAAGAGGAACCTACTCTCCTCCTCTCTGCTCCTGTCCTGTGCTTTTATCCAAAACCGGCTCAGAAAACCCACACGCTTCACCTGATCAGCAGCACGACGTGATCTTATGGAACGCCTGCTCACAATCAACCGCGTAACTGTCAGGGGTCACATACTTAAGATTCTCTTACGTATAAGGACCCGCCTGTTATTCACCTGTTGCGATGCGACTGAAACACCTTAACCTTGACCTTTAGACAGTTTGGGGAAGGTCCCATTCTGTTACAGCATGCACAGAAGGTCTATCATGGTTCGGTAGTGCAGGTGTGGAAGCAGGACCTGAAATATCACTCCATAAAAACTTTTACTAGCGTGGAAGGTTGGCGTAGTGGTTAGCATGTTTTCCTCTCAGTGCTGGGAATTCCCGGTTTGAATCCAATCTGGCTGGAGTTTCCATGTCCTCCCCGTGTCTGTGTTGGTTTTCTCCGGGTTCTCTGGTTTCCTCCCACAGTCCAAAAACATGGATTACAGGTAAACTGAATGCTCTAAATTGCCCTGTATAGTGTGTGTGCCCAGCGAGGGCTTGGTGCCCTGTCCTGGGTACCCAAGCACCCAAGATGTTCCCAGCGGATGGACATGGGGAACCCCACCGCGACCCTCGTAGAGGAGTAAGCGGAAGATAGTGGATGGTAAAACCTTTACTGTTATGGAATTGGGATCTTCAATAGTTGATGGTATAGAATCACTGAATCAGTGCTGGTTCTGACTCTGATTCTGACTCCGTGTTCATCCGCAGTCAGATGATTCAGCTCTGGCAGACGGCCCGATTCAATCACGATAATTACTACACAGCCATCAATAAGTGGTTCATACCGGAACTAGAACCGAGGGACGTCCTGTTTTCGGATCTGTCGGATGTGATCCCGCTCCTCCGTGTGATCAGATAAATCTAATCCTGTCCCAGAACCTGAGCCCACCCCCCCTGTCCTCCTGCTCCCCCCTGGCAGACAGCTTAGTGCTGGATAACTAAATGACTCACAAGTGACATTTCTGGCACAATTACACGTTCTGACATCATCACAGAGCTACCTGCACCTGCCCCCAAACCCCCACTCCCTGCTGAAGGGGGGGTTCTCCATCTCAATGTTTCTACTGGTTAAGGTTACAAACCTGACAGACCAAGACCTCGCAAATACGGTGTGTGAACAAGTGTGTGGTTGTTGGCAGCACAGATAGCAGAGCTGTGTGTATACATTCAGAGAACCTTTTAATAACATACAAAGGCGAGCAAACAAATGTTTTATTGGAATTGACCGACAGACCGACGCAACGTGGAATACGACTGTAACGTGGAAAGCCATTTCTACAGGGTTCTAAACATTTTTTACAAATAAACTCTGCAGCCCATCTTTTGTTCAACCAGCCCAAGTGAACTCATGTCCCTCCATTCCTCCTCTCTCTCTCTCTCTCTCTCTCTCTCCATTGGCTCCCTACAGGACAATCTCTGGATCTGCCCCCTCTTACCTTCAGTTCACCTTTACTAAATACACGCTGACTCTCTCACTGCGCTCTAGTGATGAATGTCGTCTGGTGATTCAGCTTCACCGTGGTGCTCATTCTCACTCCACCTGCTACACGGTGGAACCATCTTTCCAACAGTATCGGTCAGGCTGAAACCCTCTTCAAGAAACTTCTCAAAACGCCCCTCATGCACAGACACAGGATCTGATGATCCAACAGTGTAGCTGGTTTCTCCTTAACTACCGACTGTCCCTTTGGATAGAAACTATTCACTGTGAGAATGTTTGGATGCTGTCCCAGCCCCACCGTGTGACGGCCTCGTATCGGTTCTCCGTCAGAGCGTCCGGAGATCTCTGCAGCACCGTGAGCAGAGGAAACATCTTTAAGGAGATGTGTTATTAAATAGAATCAGTGGTGTGGACGATGCCTGGTGCAGGACCTCGGGAACAGTAATTGTTGAGAACATATGACCATGGAACCTTAGAGGGTTCCAGGAACATTTGCATGCGGGTGTCATGGGGTTAAAATGTGGAACTGATTACCTCTGAAACACAGAATCTTTCAGATATGATTTGTGTTTAGGGTTGTTTCTTGGATCCTATGGATCCTATACCTCTCACACACACACACACACACACACACACACACACACACACACACACACACACACACACACACACACCACCACCACCACCACCCCATGTATCTTCCTCTACATTCCCTCATTAATGTGTCAGAATGGCATGTTTATTAATATCGGTGGCGTTTTGGCCGCGCTGTACGGGAGCGATGGGAAACGCAGGGAGGGATCTAATAATCCCTGATTGTCAACATGCCTCTGTTTGTTGTTTTTTGACTGCAATTAGGTTCCAGCGGTCCCTCGCCGCTTGGCTGATTGGGAAAAAATGATGGCAGCAGCCACAGCAGCAAATCACACTGCCACCCGGAGATGGAGGTCAAACGCTTTCGGGAAGGGGGGGGGGACGACGACAATTAAACTGCGGATGCACGTGTTCCTTTAGAGTGGACATTATTAAATCTGTAATGAGAGATACCTGATGAGGAACGTGCTGCCGCCTGTTGAAACCTCTGTGGTTGTGTGTGAGTTCCTCAGAACTGAACAACATATAAATACAGAAGTGTTCATGATAAATTATTCATATTAGTCGTGTCTGCTTCTTCAAGGTCAGTGATTTTATAATCCACACTTCAACACCAGCGAGGCGCCGCCGCTGCAGCTGCAGGCTTTTATATAAAACTGCATCCTTACATTTTAATGTCGTGTATACATTTTCTTCTAAACAGATTGTACTGAGAAATAAATCAGAGTTTTATTGAAAGAGCATGTGAAGATCTACAGGGGGCGTCGGTCGGGGTTTCAGATTCTCTCCGTGTGCCACTGAGATTCAGTTTTCGAGGAGGAGCTGCCGTTAAACTGGGCAGGGTAAACGGGACATATTAAATGCCTCCTCGGACTCTGGGTTAGCCACCCGACCACATTTTTATTTGCGGTTGTACAGGATGCTCCTGGTCTTAACACGCCCTACTGACCCTTTAGATGAACGGATGAATTCTTTTCCGTTGCATTAATAATTCTGGATTAAATCTGACACTCTGGTTCTAAATGATGGTTCCTGTTGCTTTACGTCCTGAACCTCCCACAAGCTTCAGAGTGCAGAGTACAAGTGCAGAATGTAGTTTTCTCTCACTGAAGATGAAATGAAGCTTCACAGAGGATTAAACCTCCACCGCAGCCTGCTATTGGAGAATTTCACGGCCTGATCGAGGAGATATCTCTGTGGCACTGATGAGGCTCCGACGGCGCTTTAACGTTCTGTCCCGTCTCTTCAGCGCCAGATTACGCCCTCGCACAATGTTGAGTTCTTGTAGAACTAATTGCACAAATTGCTGATAAGAAAAGCACTTGCAGTAAAAGAAGCGGCGCTTTGACGGGTGGAGACGACCGGCCGCGTTTAACCCCGACTTTATTCTCCATCAGGAACATCAACCAAGTGCAGCAGGAAATCATTTATCTGTTAAACTGAATGATTATCAGTCATCACCTCCAAACACCTTTATTAATGCAGTTTGAAATCCAACCGAGCGCCTGCACCACCACCTGCACCACCACCACCTGCAGCACCACCACCTGCACCACCACCACCTGCACCAGCACCACCTGCAGCACCACCACCGCCTGCGGCACCACCACCGCCTGCACCACAGCCTGCAGCACCACCACCTGCAGCAGCACCACCACTATTTTCTTTACCCCCAGCAGCACACCTCACTTGCATCACCACCTGCAGTAGCACCACCACCTTCACCACACCAGCAGCAGCACCACTCATTAGCACCACCATCACCCTCTGCACTTCCCCCAGCAGCACCCCTCACTTGCACCACCTTCTGCACTTCCCCAGCAGCACCACCGCCTCCACAACCCCCAGCATCAGCACCGCCACCACTTACTCTAACCTAGCAGCACCACCACTACCACCTGCACTACCCACAGCAGCACCCCTCACCTGCACCATCACTAGCCCCAACACTGCCACCTGCACCTCCAGCAGCACCCCCACCCATGATGCAGATCGTGGCCGGCCGGCCGTCTGTCAGTCTGTCTGCTCCGTGCTCGTACCTGCAGACTTAGAGGCACAAACCTTTATCTCCTTTGTTACTCCGCCCCCTGACGTCGTGGTGGGTGATGACTGAGGGACAAACAGGATGAGCTGTATCAGTGCAGGACTTTCATTATTATTCATTCATTTATTAGCCGATTATTCAGGATTTAGTTTGTAAATGATTGATTTACTCGTTTAACACAATAATAATTAGTTAGAATTGATGATGTCATTGAGGTGATGTAATGATGACGGTTCGGCGTATAAGGACCGCATGTGAATGTGTTTAGAGGAAGCACGTGGACGCAGAATGACGCGAGAGCAGATGAAATATTGTGCTCTTGCATCATTCTGCTGATGCCGTTATTTATTATGCGCTAATAAACCTCTTAGTGCCGGAAATCATTTGGGCAAACGCAGTGAAAAAGAACAGAGAAAAATGAGGTGCTGCTGCTGGGTTCAGCCTGCAGATACACACTCACACACACACACACACACACACACACACACACTCACACACTCGCTCTCTCTCATATCACTTATTAGGCAGATTTGTTGAAGTTGGTGCATTATTTAAAAATCAACAAAACAAACGTTTCATCCTGAACGCTGGATTCCAAATACTCAGCGGGTTCAGTCCCGAAAAAGTTTCCATTCGGGTCGTGAAACACACACACACACACACACAGACTCGTACAGTCAACTGCGTTTGTGTGAACAAAAGTATCAGGACAAGCAGCTCTTCTCTGAAGGTTTATGGTGTGTGTCTGTTCTGCGGGTCTAACTGATCTGGACGAGCATTCGTGAGGTCAGACGTTAATGTTGGATGAGACAACCTGACTCTCACTCTCTGGTTTAATTCATCTCAAAGGTGTTGGATGGGGTTGATGGGGTTGTGAGGGGTTCTCAGGTTATTCCATTTAACATGACCTTATGGTCCTGCTCTATGCATCGGAGAAGAAAAGGCCTTCCCCAAATTATTTTCACAAGTTAGAATCATATTTAAAACTAGTGGAATAGCTATGCTGCACTACGATGGAGAACCTGCTAACAGCGTGAAAGTCGAAAGGTAGTTGTGTTTGAATGAGTGATGGTTTTTTGAGGTTAGATATTTAAATGAAGGTTTTATTGTAGAGTGAGGAAACCGAGAACCTGTTAGTTTGTCCAAGTACATGGTAAGGAATCACGGTGCCAAGTTTCAGCCTTGTAGGTACCTGTTAAGACCCTGACGTGATACTGGAGGCGTCTTGTGTTTGATGGCGATTCCAAACATACCGTTAAACGTAAGATCGTCCCTCTAACAAGCCTCGTACGGCCCATGATGCACCTGAACCTGGTCTTCCTGTTGTTCTGTGGTTGATGGTCCCATGCTCCGCTGTGAAGGTAGTTGAGGGTTCTACACAAGCTTCTCGTTCTAATCTCTGAATCCTCCTCTGAGATCTGAAACTGGACTGTACCATTTTTGTGAGCGGTCCAGTCTCTGTGTTATAAGTATGATCATGGGAGGAGAACAAGCGTTTGGGTTTTGTAGAGCAGAGCGACTCGGCAGCCCACGCATACCGCTCGACTGCAGTGAAGACGTCTTCAGTCCAGACGCTGGCAGGTTCTCCCCCTCAGCTGATTGTTTATTAGTTTTGGCTGAATGTGGAATGGACTTTTAGGACGTGGACTATATTTTCAGTCCAAATTAAATTATTCTGGGAAATTTGTGAGGTCACTTATGTTTGGCTAAACCCTTTGAGGTCAGAGCTCAGTGCCGGTCATTAACATTCCAATCCTTATACAGCACAGCTGGAATAGACAGGGCCTTCCCTAAACTGTTAGTACAGGGTTGTTCCCATTAACCAAACATTAGGTTTAGCCTGCGGTCAGTTTGAGTGGAGTATTTGGGGTAATGTGACTCCCGTCCCACAGTCCTATCCCTGTGACTGTGAGACGATGACCAGCGCTGACCCCTGAAGAACCTCGGCGGGTCTCTCGCAACGCTGAAGCCGGAGCCGCCTTAAGGAGACGTAAATATAAATAAAGTCTCTGAGTTCTGCGTCTCACAGTGAGCGAGTGCATTCCTGACCCCGCGCTGCTCCTCTATTCCACTTCAGGGAGCGCCGTGACCTCACAGACCTCCATCCGCTGAAATCCAACACGCAGCATTAAAACCCGTTAAACACTGAACAATAAATCTGATTCATGGAAGCAGCTTAGATCCAGAACTGCTGCTGGAACCAAGTATGAGAGCAACACCATCCATCCAACGTCCACCGCGGTCATCACCGAAACCGCACTCAGCTGAAGATCACAAACACCATTAATATAACAGTAATCCATACAGCACAAGGATGTTGAATAATACTGCACTCTAGGAGAAGATAGTGGAGAGGAGAACATACCAAAGCCACTAAAATAAGTAAATATCAGCTCAGTTCTGTTCTTTTTTAACTTTAACTGCTTAAAGGTCAAGAGTTGAAGGTCTGTCCCTCGATGTTCTCCAGCAGACTTCATCCTGAACACATTTCTCACACCACTTTCTTTTCACGTCAGATGTTCCACTCGACTGAATGTGAATGTAATAACGCAGTTATGAACAATCCCACTGAGCGGAGAACTTTCTTTATTCTCCTTCAGAACATTTTCTAAAGCTTTGTCTTCGGTTTCTTTCTGTTGCACTGTAGCTGTTATCTCTTAAACAATATGTACATTGTGAAGGAAGTGATGGCACAGGTGGTGCAGATGTAACCATTGTTAAAGACGCTGGACATGGTGCTGAGGGTCGAGTTCTTGGATGTTCTCAGTGGTTTAATAGTTCCACTGCAGCTGTCTGATAATATTAATAATACAGTGATCTGTGTGTGTGTGTGTGTGTGTGTGTGTGTGTGTGTGTTATTGGTGGTGTTGTGATGTGATGGCGCAGTGGAGTACCTTTGGTAATAGTTCTTTTTGTGTTATTGAAGGTGTAATGGCATGGTGAAGAGTTGGTGATGGTGCAGATGTGTTTTTGAAGGTGTAGTGTCATGGTGGGGGTGGTTGAGGGTTGGTGATGGTGCAGATGTGTTTTTGGAGGTGTAGTGTCATGGTTTAGGGTTGGTAATGATGCAGATGTGTTGGAGGTATAATGGCATGGTGGGGGCAGTGGGTGAGGGGTTGGTGATGGTGCAGATGTGTGTTTGGAGGTAGAGTGGCACGGTGGGGGCAGTGGTGGAGGTGGTGTAGTGGTCATGTTGGGGTCGATGTTCTGAATGTTGTTCTTGTTGTAAACCATGTGCAATAAAACTGATCTCAGGTCTAATCGTAACTTTAGACTCCATCACCTCCTGCTGCCCCCTGTGTTCCTGCAGCTGAATGAAGGAGCTTGTTTCACAGAGACAGTAACCTGATCTGTGTGTGTGTGTGTGTGTGTGCGTGCGTGTGTGTGTGTGTGTGTGTGTGTGTGTGTGTGTGCTTGTTTAGTGCTGCAGGACCAGGCTGGTTGTAAACTTCACCAACACGGCTGTATTTCATTTCCCCTCTGTAGGGTTCACTGTGTCCAGTGACAGCTGCGTTTCTCTCTCCGGACGCCCCGCTGAGTCTCAGGTTAAAGTTAACCGTCTAAACCGGAGTTAACGAGCGCAGCGATCTCGCCATCACTGTGTGTTACACGGAAGACCAGCAAACAGAATGGTCACTGTGTTTAAAAAACACCTCCGTCTCCACCATGATGATGTAAATGTGCTGAATGTGGCGGTGTGTGTGTGTGTGTGTGTGTGTGTGTGTGTGTGTGGGTGTGTGTGTAATTATTTCAGGCTGTAGGGAGATGGCGTGCTGGATTTGGGTTGATGATGAATGATGTAAGGACGCAGTCCGGCGCTGTAACGCCACCACGCTGCGGAGTCCTGATGCATGTGTGTGTAATAAGTAGAGATTGTCGAACATGTGTTGATGTCACACCCATGCTGGAGGAGCGCCGCTCGTCCCTCGGGGAGTCGCCCAACTCCGCCTCTTCACGGTGGGCAGATTAATTAAACCCCGACTGCACGAGGTAATGAGGGACCGCCGCGTGGAGTCGACCGCAGAGTTCCAAAGTACAGCCGAGAACCACAAACTGATCCGACTTAAAGGTTAAGTGGCTAAATCCTAATCCTCCTCGTTATCTTCTTTATCACTTACCGGCTGCATGACACAGAAACCCACACTCCCATCACCCTAGTGTTTAGCATGTTCTCTCTAAACCTCATAGAAAGGCATTCCATTGAGAACGCCCCCAAATATTGAATCCGTTGTTACAGCAAACGTCCAGTGATCATCAGGACGGTGTGGATGGGTTTGAGGTCACGCTCTATGTGGGTACACCAAATCCCCCCCCCCCCACCTCACCCGTGCACTGGGACATCGTCCCATAATGTTGGCCGTATCCAGTTGTTCAGAATACCTTCGATGAAGCAGAAAGGACCGGATGCTGCACTCAGGGCACGTGCATCAGGTCTGAATCTATTTTCGGAACAGCATCTTGGGGGCGGAGTCAGATAAGAGTGAAAGCTGTGATTTAATGTACATATTGCAGTTTTTTAGGATGTATTTTAAGAGAACCCATGTGAGAGAACTTAGGGGTTCCTGCTCTGAATGTTAGTGTGGAGAGCAGTGGGGGGTCAGAGGGCCCAACATGTGGAGGAACTGGACCCAGTCTGACCCCTGAGCTCAGCCCTGTGCCCCTGCTGAAGGTGCTTCATACGTTTGGGGTTTATTTACCCACACTGAGGTGAGAGAGAGGGTGGAAACGTAAATTGCTAAACCACTGTGCTAAGTGAGTGTGTATAGAGCTGGATCTCACACACACACACACACACACACACACACACACACACACACACACTCTCTCACGTACACTGTCCTGTTAAAAGGCTGCAGGATTCATGCGTATGCGTGGATCAGGTTTCTTTATAAAGAGCTGCGGGAACAGAAGTGTTACAATCATCGGGAACGATCGCGAGCACATTCCGGGAAAACTCTAATCGTGGGGCGCGAGTACCGGGCACGTCAGTCCATTTCGCCCATCAGCCGCGGCGCGTACAGGAAAAAGGAGTTCTTGCTTAATCAGTTTATCTCTCTCTCCAGCCACACTGCATCTTCTCCTGCCCCTCGCGCCCTCATCCATCTACTGATGGAGAAGTAATGTGTTCTAAAGTGAGTTAGGCCGCGATACGGATTGGATTAGCTTCTTAAACATTACATCACTCTTTATCCTCCATCTCATTATTAATTAGTTGGGATCGCGACGGGGGGTTTCCGTACCGGGCCGAGGTTACGGGAACACAAGCCCATTCATGCCAAAGCTCACGTGCAGCCCTAATACTTTCCATCTTTGGGGGGGTGGGGGGGCTGGTATTAGTGCCTTATAAGTTCCATTAAGTCCAAAAGCAATTTTAAATTTAGATGATCGATTTGGAATTTTCAAGATTAATTTTACTCTGGTGCATTACCGTAAAATCTAAAACGAGCCATCACCAGGGTTCAGCGTCCAATCAGAAGTCACGCTGCATTAAAGCACTCTGACAGAGTTTAAATCTGATGCTACTGTTAATGCACGCTAATAACCTCAGCTACAACAGACCAATCAGAATCATGATGTCGTCAACCAATCAGGTGGCATCGTGTCATTTAACACAGAACGAGTCAGTGATTTAACTGACTCACTTAACAAATCTCATTGATAACTAAACGATTCAGTGATTTAACTCTGAATCACTGAACAAATTCCTCTTACAACTGAACGATTCAGTGATTTAACTGACTCACTGAACAAATCTCATTGATAACTAAACGATTCAGTGATTTAACTCTGACTCACTGAACAAATTCCTCTTACAACTAAACGATTCAGTGATTTAATTCTGACTCACTGAACAATTCTCCTTTACAACTGAACGATTCAGTGATTTAACTTTGACTCACTAAACGAACTAATTGATAACTAAAAGATTTAGTGATTTACCTCTATCTCACTGAATAAATCTCTTTGACAACTGAACGATTCGGTGATTGAATTCTGACTCACTGACCAAATCTCTTACAACTAAACGATTCAGTGATTTAACTCTGACTCATTATTCATACCCAAGCAATTCAATAATTCGAGTCACTAAAACCAAGAAAACTGATTCACGTTTACTATATGATTCACTGAATCGACTCTGTCTCAGTAAACCTGAGCAGAACAAATGAATATGGTTCAAATATTGCAGCCAATCAGATCAGTTGATTTAGAAGTGAGCCGATTGTGGATTCCTGCTGACGTAGTCATGACGACCAGAACGATTCAAACGAAATAAATCATAAATTCAGACCGAGTCACCGAAGTGAAGATGGTGATGGTGAGCTGAGGGTTCCTCCACCCTCATGAGAAACATATTGATCTGTGACCCTGATTTGGGCGCTCTGGGTTTGTGTAGACGCCTCCCTCTCCGCTGGGTGGGAATAAATAAATAAAGCACGGGGAAAAGTTCTTTCTCTTTCAAAGTCTCCTCTGGCGTTTAACTCCACCGTCTTTATTGTTAACTCTGAATTATTCAAGCTCCCAGAGATAATTCATCTGCCCTCAGAGCTACCAGTGACTCCAAACTTCTAATGCGGCCGTGATGCGTGAGTGGCGGCGAGCGGCGAGGAATACCAGAGCAGCCCGAAGACCCGAGAACAACAAAGAACAACAAAGAATCACAAAATGCTTTATAACCGCGCACTGTTCCGCCGCCACGTCTCACAATCTCATCATCATTACTGCGGCAAGGTCACACATGAAGGAGCGACCCCCGGGATGAGGAAGGGGGGGGGCGACCGGGGGTCTGTGGGATAAGATTAATAATCCATAATGACCTGATACGGCTAAGGTTGAACATGTGCCTGTCGCATGCTCATCGTGGGCTCATTGTGTGTTTGTGTCGTGTGTGTTGCATTCTCATTGTGTGTTGGTTGTGTAATCATTGCGTGCTCTTCACGTGCTCATCTTGTGTCCATTGTGTGTTTGCATGTTTGTTGTGTGTTTGTCTTAAGTTCATGTGCCCGTTGCTTGTTCATTGCATTCTTTTTGCGTTTGTTGCATACCCATTGTGTGCTTATTGCGTGTCTGTGGCGTGCTCATTGTGTGTTTGTTGTGTGTTTATAGTGTGCTCTTTGTGTGTTTGTGGCGTGTTCGTAGCGTGCTCATTGCGTGTTTGTTGCGTGTCCGTGGCATGCTAAGCCTGTGCAGGACATTAAACAGTCATTACGTTCTGTTAACTCTTTATTTGAGATTCACTTTGATCTTTAGTTCCTCAGCCAGCTGTTGTGATGATGTCACAGGTTCAGCAGACGGCGGTTAGCAGATGGTTTGTACTTCATTCTGGACGCGTCTCTGTCTCTCTCTCTGTTCAGATCTGTGCAGAAGCTGAAGATTGGATTTATTTATCATTGTTTCAGATTTTTGATCGCAGTCGACCGACTGTCCAACCGACCGACTGGCGAACCGACCAACCGACTGCCAATCCGACTGCCCAACCGCCCGACTGCCCAACCGACCGACTGCCCAACCGAACGCTTGGTGAACCAACCAACTGACTGCCCGACCGACCAACTGCCAAACCGACTGCCCAACCGACCGACTGCCAAACCGACCGCTTGGTGAACCAACCAACTGACTGCCCGACCGACCAACTGCCAAACCGACTGCCCAACTGCCAAACCGACCGCTTGGTGAACCAACCGACGGCCCGTCCGACCGACTGCCCAACCGACCGACTGCCCAAACGACCGACCAACTGCCAAACCCACCAACTGGCGAACCGACCAACTGACTGCCAAATCGACAGTCAGTTGATTGGCAAACCAACCGATTGACCGACTGCTGTGGTTTAGCTGTTAGCATGTGTAGGATAACCTGTAGGTTCAGATGATGACGTAATGCCAAAGGAAACAGATTTATTACACAGGATGTTCTGTTTCAGAACCTTTTTGAGGTTCACCTCTTTCACCTTCTCACCTGTTAATTATTTTTTTTATTTGGTGGCCTGGTGACCCTGATGACCTGGTGACCCTGTCATTTCCTGTGTCTTGTATTTAGTCCATGTTTTTTTTTCTAACAACGTCCTTGAAGTTCCTGGTTTGAGGAACTATTCCTGGCACACTGAGAGGGAACCCTGTGAGTGTAGTGTGTGGACCGTCAGCTCTCTGCTGATCCCTCTGGTTCCAGTTCTGTTGTATAATTGATTGTTTCTTTGAATCTTTGTCTGAAGTTGGTTGAGCTTCTGTTATGGATCCGCTTCAGTCAGACGTCCGGCGGGATGAAGATGAGGAAGAGCGGGAAGGGAATCGGATTAATTTAAACCTAAAACAGAAACAATCTGAGGACTTTTAGTTTAAAATCCCAGTGAGAATGAAATAAAATCATTGCGAGATAAAGTATTTATAGTGCGGCGTTGTTTGTGTTCTGACTTCCTGCTGCGGACGGCGCTTAACGGCGTGATGTTGATTGCAGGAGTGCGTGAGGTGAACGTGCAGATGGGTTCTGAAACGGAGAACCCTCTCAGGGCTGCGCTAATCTGACTGAGAGAGGTGAAGCTTACAGGAACGACGCGGCAGACGCGCGAGGGAGCGGAACCAGCGCCGGGTTTCCAGTCTGACTGACGTAAGCGTCTGCTGTCAGGTGGCGGGAAAACGGTAATCAGGTTAGTAGCTCAACATCCTCACCTTACACCTTCAACATAACGTACGGAAAATGTTTCTGATGCCAAACCTCTGATCTTCATCTGCTGCAGCTCCAGCGTCCACTCTGATTTCTCCTCACAGCTGATATTAGAATTCAGGCCTCAACTCTCACTGAACACCGATAAATACTTTGATCTGTACTTTACTCCGGTATTTCTGTCCCTCAATACTTACATTACGTTTCCAAAACAGGTTCATTAATATTAAACTGCATTTATTTATAGGTCGAGTTTAACGCTTTGTTTATGTTCGTTTCAATCGTCTTTCGGGTGGCCGACCAACTGAAGGTGCATTACCGCCACCTACTGAGCTGGAGGGATGTTTTAATCCGTTTGTTATACAGTATAGGACACATTACTGACACTCAGCTTCATTTGGCTTGTTCTCCTGACGACCCCTCAATCTCTAATCGGATCTCCGCCTGCCTCACCGACATATCTGTTTGGATGAAGGTCCGTCATCTTAAATTAAATCTGCCAAAGACTGTGCTGTTTATAATCCCAGCAAATCCCTCAATTCATCATGACCTGAACCTCCAAATTGACGGCTCCACAATCTCTCCAACTGACTCGCTCCATAATCTTGGTTCCTCAATTGAGGATCATCTCAAATTTTGGGATCAGGTCAATAAAAAGTTCAGTTCCTGCAAATTCATTCTGTAGAACATCAGATCTTTCCTAACAGAACAGGCTCCTCAGCTGCTGGTCCAGGTCCTCATCCTATACCGGCTCCATTATTATAGCGCTCTGCTTGCCGGTCTCCCAACTTCAACAATCAGAACTCTACAGCTGGTTCAGAACTCTGCAGCTCAACTCGTGTTCAACTGACCAAAGTGAACTCATGTCACTCCACTGGCTCCCTCTAGCTGCTCGCATTCAGTACAAGGTACTGACTCTGTCCTTCAGGACAGTCTCTGGATCTTGCCCCTCTTACCTTCAGTCCATCTTTACTAAATACACTCCGACTCGTTCACTGCCCTCTAGTGATGAATGTCTCCTGGTGATTCCAACTCACTGTGGTGCTTATTCTAACTCCATTTCATTCAGCACTGCTAAATGGTGGAACGACCTTCACAACATCATCTTCAAGAAACTTCTCAAAACACACCACTTTCACAAACACTTAAAAAGAAAATGTCAGATGGAGTAATGTGCAGGTTGCAGTTTTTTTTCCCAAACTACTGACTCGTGTTGTTCTTTTATTTGTAAGTCGCTTTAAATAAAAAATGTCTGCTAAATGTAAATGTATGTAAAAGTTCAAGCAGCTCAAATCGCAGTCCTATTGGATGTTAGACGGGGTGAGGGGGGAGCGGTGTGAACATGGATCCCGGGGCAAAGACCAATCGAGGAAATAGAAACTGGAGTTTGACGGCAAACGTGAAAAAGCACATCAAAGTAAGCGAGCTGTTATGTTTTCAGGTCAATTTTATATTTAAATGATTTTATTCGGGGGGGGGGGGGGAATTCTGTAGCCGCTGTCCTGACGTGTTGTGCATGCCTCGTCAAAAATGTAGTTCTGAGTTTTACACATAAGCATCATCCTGAGAGACTGATGACATCATGTCCCAGCATGCAGCTGCACTCGTTAACACAAACTATATATACACGTCAGTATTCATATTAATGTTCAGCCACTGCGTTGGTTCATTGTTTTGCACATTTAATTGAAATGTCTAATAAATCAGCACTATTATATATAAATATTTCTGATATTCGTGTGGTGTTGGAGTTGGATTCTCCTGAGAAAATATTTAAACTAAAGCAGTTTGCTGCAGGGTCTTTTTGGGATGGTTCTTGGTACCCTAAGAAATTACTTTATCTTTTTTTTTTTTTTTTTTTTTTTTAAGTGCATGTATGTTTTTTTTAAGCAAAATTAATCATACTTCAACTTTTACGTAAGTAATTATTTTCAATATTACATTTACGTAATTATGGGACTTCAGGACTTCTGACACCTGAAAAGGACGTCCAATCAGGAGTCTGAGAATCACAGTCGTGAGACATCGATATCAGGTTTCTATTCGTTATTAATCAGGGTTCTAAGAGCTGCTAACGAGAACGTGCAGAACTCAACCTGTCTGAAGTTCCAGAGAATCATGTGAGATCAGATCATTGAGTCTGCTTTGATAAGAAGGAACGAAGCTGCTGCGAGACTTTTATCTGCTCCTTCATTACACGGTCACTCAGCCGGCCTCGGGTTCGAGTCTTAGAGAGTCTGTCTGCTCATGCGGTACAGTATCAGCTCGTCTGGCTGAATAAACGACTCGGTAACTGGAGACGGTTCTTGGTTCTTAGTCCAATAGAGAGCTGCATTCATCTTTAAAGACCCCACCCACAGCACGGACCGCTCACAGTCCTGTCCTGAGGCAGGAAGTACAGAAGTGTTGAATGCAATGCAACCAGACAACCCACCCTCACACACCTCATATTCATATTTTTGCTTTATTTTGTATTATTATTTATTGTGTTTTTAAAACTGCCATTTTTGGTGAGGAGCAAAGTAAAAATTTCATCGTACAAGGAAACCCGTTTTCTCGTTGTACAAATTACAATGAATTCTTTGAATCTTGGTCCTGGTTGAGCAGCAGACTGATTCATGGACCGTGAATTTACCGTGAATCCATGTTTGGTTTGAGGACTTTTTGTGCATTTTGAAGACTTTGAAGCTCAGCTTGTGAACATCTCATTTTGTGGTTTTTGTGTGTGAACCACGTGTACAGAGCGGCCGTGAAGCCTTTATTATAAAAAAGAGCTTAATAAAACAAAGTCTGGTCTTTGGTTTGGATTGGACGGGTCCCTTAAACTCTGACACTGTTAATTCATCAACTGTTAAAGCTTCTGTTTCAGAAGATCACCTGCCAAAAACCCTGCTCCACCTTCAACTATTTAATGATCAAGCCAAAAAATCGAATCCATCGTTGATGAATCCATCGTTCTGTTCTTTTGCGATGGAGTGAAGAGCTCAAAGATCTGAAACCTTTAGTGAGTCAACCGTTTTTCACATGAACCCAAAACCGAGTGGATGATTATGAAAAATGGTGGCACCTTCACTTTCAGGAGCTTTGATGATGTTCTCCTTGCAGCCTTCACAGGTAAATAATCATCCTGTTTTTACAAAAAACAACAATCTCTACAAAGGAACCTAATATTCTGCTCAACGTGAAGTGACCCACATGTTCAAATAATTAGCGTTGTATTTATATTAAATAAAAGTTTCAATCGAGGTGTTGGATCAGGATATAACGTCATGGAGGAGCAGTACAGTGAAAATAAGGAAGGTGGAGCCTGTCCTCTTTTCCGTAACAGAACTGATTAATGTGCATTTAATGCTGAAGTTTGGAGGATTGTTAAACCCCCGGCGTTTGGGTCATCACTGCATGAATAATTAAACACTCCCTGCATTTATTTATCTTCTGGAGCTACAGCGCTGAGAAGCTGAATAAAAACAGATAAAACAGCAGTGACTCGTCTGTGGACAACGACCTGTCCACTTCAACATTCTGCATGAGGACAATCCAAACATGAAACCTCCCACCAAACCCAGCTCCACTGATCTGCACCATCAGGTGATGATGGAGCTTCATCAGAAACATGATTTTGTAAATATGAACTACTGGTGGAGAACCTGATAACGATGTGAAAGTTGAAAGGCAGTTGTGTTTGAGTGAGTGATGGTCTTTGGAGGTTATATATTTAAATGAAGGTATTATTATAGAGTGAGGTTTGAGATTAAACATCTGAAATGTGGAATGTATATAGTGTGAGTTGGGACTATGGCGTCCACGCGCTCGCTTTCTTACAGGAATTTATCAGTAGGTTTTCCAAGGACACCATAAGGAATGACAGAGTTGAGTTTCAGCTTTGTAGGTTCTCACCAGGCGCCCACTCCATCCGAGGTGTTGTCGATGGTGATAGTGGGCAAACAATCAAACGTAGGAAAGGAAGAGCTCGTTTTTCCAATGGCATGGTAGTGAACCACAGTGCCAAGTTTCAGCCTTGTAGGTACTCAGGAAGACCACGATGCAACACTGGCGGGGTCTTGGGTTTGATGGCGATATCGAACGAACCATCAAATTTAGGATGGTAGGAAGTACTTAGTTTTTTCAAAGACATGGTAGGATATCGCGCTGCCAAGTTCCAGCCTTGTAGATTCCTTGGGAAGTTGGAAAAATAGTGATGAGTCAGTGAGCACTTTGGTATTTATAAGTATAGATAAGGTAACTAGTCAGCTTGGCACTGCAACCGTCCTACACCATATTTTACAGTTGGCATCTAAATTGCAACAGGCCAAAACTGCATCTCTTTAACACAAGTGTGACACTTCTGTGGTGACGATTTGAGGAAGGCCCCGTTGTCACAACACTCGCCATCTGTTAAGTATAGTATGGAGAAAGTTCTGTAAGAGCCCTGACGTTTGAGTTTGCCAATGTTGCCTGACCTTAGTGCCTGACCTCATGAAAGCTTTTTCATGTTGTGGTTAGCATAACGGTGGACAGTGTTTCGTAATCCAGCTTGTGGATAATCAGTGTCCGGTGCTTATCGATACTTTCATCAGTATCAAGAATCCATATGAACCTCGGTCTGGGTTCAAGACTTTGATTCCATAAAGGTTTAGGAACACGTTTTTAGGAGGTTTACAAAGCTTTAAAACCGCCGTGTTTACCAACACCTTCATGTTTTATCTCAGCAAATTCTCTTAATTCTGTTGAATTGGATTTATTGGTTCTCGTTCTCGTTTGCATTTGTTTTTTTCCGTGTCAGTATTTTAGCGTGGAGATAAGCGCTCCCCCCCTCCTTTACTTGATGAATGAGTATGAGAAGCGAGTGAGACAGGTCACCTTCCCTCCGCCTCGTTTCAAGGAGACTTTGGATGACTGTTGCCAGCTACGGCTTAACCAGATTAAATGAGTTCCAGGGTGTTTGCTTCGTTTGGAGACGTTTTTTTCGCACCCATTTATGATTTGGCTATAACCACACAGACAGGAACATTTCCTGAGCTAACGATGTCAAGCTAATGCTAAACAGATGGTTCATCAGCTCCTGTCAGGAGAGCGAGAGGAAGCAACATTCACACTCGCATTACACAGCGGTCAGCTTCTAAACCGAGTGTGTTCACTGATGACCGCTATTTAACATGTGTATAAAACATAAACACCCGTCTCACTCGAGTACACAGACTTGTCAGGGTCAGGAGGAACGATAAATCTGCGTTTAAACTCCCAAACCTGCTGAGAGAGCGGAAACAGGATCTCAGTTTGTTACCCATCATGCAGCAGTAGGGCTTTAGCACTGGGGTGTCTGCATACTTTTAGATCAAAATGGACATAACATTGGCTGAAAATGGAATCTCTCTGGGACAGGGTGAATGGATTGAAAAAAATTCTAAAGATTTGCATGTTCTCTCTTTCTGCCACAGTCCAAAGATAAAGATCATTATCTTTCGCTTAATACGTTTTACGAGGGTCACGGTGGGTTCCTCATGCCCATCCAGGGAGAAGGTTTCGGGCGTTGAGCAGATACACCCAGGAGGGGGCGCCAATCTATCGTAGGGCACACACACACACACACACACACACACACACACACACACTCAGACAGGGCAAATTAGAGCAGCCAATTTACCTTGAATCCATGTTTTTGAACTGTGGGAGGAAACCCACAGGGAGAACATGGAAACTCCACCCAGATTGAGATTCGAACCGGGAATCCTCAGTGCTGAGAGGAGAACATGCTTAGCACCTGCTGAGATAAAGTGACATTCATTATTGCAGTCACATACACACACTATACAGGGCAATTTGGAGCATTTAGTTTACCTTGAATCCATGTTTTTGGACTGTGGGAGGAAACCAGAGAACATAGACAAAACCCACGAGGACACGGGGAGGACATGGAAACTCAGATCGGGATTCGAACCAGGAATCCCCACTGCTGAGAGGCGAATCAGGCTAACCACTCAGCCACTGTGCCACCCAAAAACCAGAAATCTTAAAAAAAAAAACACACGGACACGGAGAGGACATGGAAACTCCACCCAGATCGGGATGCAAACCTGAATCCCCAGCGCTGAGAGGCAGACATGCTAACCACTACACTGTGCTGATCTCTATTGACAAATTAATTTTTGTAATCCGTTCATGATTCCAGGACTTAAATCGATCAGAACGCTCTTCATATTCTGGTGAACCCTCAGAGCTGCTCATAGTAACCATAGCCTTCCCTTTCTCCACAGTCAGATGTCAGTTCCTCACAGACACAGATCCAGGACTAACAATAATAATGCATTATGAAAGATTTTTGGCAAGTCATCCTCTGGCTATGTTCCAGGCCAGCCCATACCGGCTCATGACCAAAGGGCTCTGCGATAATATGTGATAAGGTCTCAGCAGTCTGGCACATGCAACGGTCCAGACCACAAGTCCTTTCCAAAGAGCCTGTGATTCATTAATTCATTCCACAAAGAACATCTATTTAAATAGAAGTTTATATACACTGCTCAAAAAAGTTGAGGGAACACTAAAATAACACATCCTAGATCTCAACGAATAAAACATTCCAGTTGAAGATCTTTATTTAGTAGATAGTGGAATGCGTTGAGGACATCATGATCACTGTAAATCAAAATTATTATCTGGATTTGGAATCCTACTCAAAATCAAACGACAGGCTGATCCAACTTCAGTGGAACTTCCTCGAGACAATGCTGGTGCAGTGGGCCCTGGGTTCCTTCTGTTGCATGACAATGCTAGGCTTCATGTGGCTTAAGTGTGTCAGCAGTTCCTGCATGATGAGGACATTGATGCTATGGACTGGCCTGTCTGTTCCCCAAACCCTATCCAGGAGTTGATTGACGCTTTAGTCCAGGTCTAAGAGAAGATTCCTTAGGAGAACATCCATCACCTCATCAGGAGCATGCCCCAGTCGTTGTAGGGAGGTCATACAGGCACGTGGAGGACACACACACTACTGAGTCTCATTTGAACTTGTCTTGAGGAATTT
>JAOUQT010000033.1:235206-250266 GCA_025769995.1 Xyliphius kryptos
GAGAGAGAGAGAGAGAGAGAGAGAGAGAGAGAGAGAGAGAGAGAGAGAGAGAGACGCTGTCCTCCAGAAATGGAGAAATCCCTTCTATTAATCCAGGGATGGAAGAGAGAGAAGAAAACAAGTCACCGTGACCAGAGATGTGACACTCCGTCTCATAAATCGCTGTGTGTGTGTGTGTATCCTTTTTTTTAAAAAAAAGGATATTTTGATTTATTAAAAAAAGTAATACAGCAGTATATTGCTGCCCTGTCCTCAGTGTATCTGCCCAGCACCCTAAATGTTCTCCCCTGGATGAGCCCCTCCAGCCCACGACTCCAGTAGAGGATTAAGTGGAAGATAATAAGTGAGTGAGAGAGACATAGCAATAATTCCTATTAAAAAAACATTTGAGATTTAGACTGGACATTAAAAATGTAAACTGTGTTCCCCTCATGAACACGACATGAACCACAAGTTTGACTCCAATCCTTAAAAAAAACACCTCGAGTCTGTTAGACATGAGAGAGAGAGAGAGAGAGAGAGAGAGAGAGAGAGCACACACGTGTTCGTGTTTTGTCATCATTGTTGTCTTTAAAGTATTCTGATCTGATTTTTGTTTCATTTCTCAGCTCTGAGAAAAACACATACAACTTTTGTCAAACCAATAATGAATGAAATTAAATTAAATTGAGATAAAGAGAGAAAGAGCGCGCACGATGGATGGATGAATAGATGGATGGATGGAAAGAGAGAAGCTCAGCCCACCACGGACACCCACTCCTCCTCTTCTTCCTCCTCCTCGTCCCGCTCCTCCAACTCGCGCGCACGCAGCCTGGTCTCTCTCTCTTTCTCTCTCTTTCTCACACACATACACGCTCTCGCGCACTCCACGCGCAGCATCCCGCAGCCGAGGCACGGTCGGAAAGTGAAGTGCGCGCGCCTGCGTTCTCCTGCGTTCTGCATCACACACGCGCGCACACACACATACTCGCTCTCTTTCTTACTCACTCACTCACTTACTCACTCACTCACTCACCCGCACGCACGCACGGCCCCTCGCGCTCTCATTCTTCCACACTCATTGGTTGCGCGTTCTCCTCCGGTGCCGCGCGCGCTCGCTCTCTCTCTCTCTCTCTCCCTCCCTCTCTTTCTCCGGCGCCCGCACGCGAGGATGCTGCTGTACTAAACGGAGCCCCCTGTCCGCGTGAGGCGGCGGAGACGTCGCGTGGATCCGGTGAGTGCTGCCGAACAGGTGTGTGAGCGTGCGCGCGTGCGCGCTTCTGCCCCATTCTCTCTCTCTCTCTCTCTCTTTGTGCGTGTGTAACATCCAGCTCGTGCTCCAACCTGTTTGGGTTTGTGCGGGTTGCATGCACATAGGTGTGTGTGCGTGTGTGTCTGCGTGTGTGCGCGCGTGGGTGCGAGTGTATGTGCGTGCCCGCCCGCGCGTGTGCGCGTATTTTGCGGCTCGCAGTTCGATCGATGGGACCCGGCTGATCAGACTGAAGGCTCGAGCAGCGGCTCCTTACCGCGAATTAATATCCAACTGATCGATTAATCGACTGAGTATTTTTGAAGGCTCGCAGTTTTTGCTCTGCGCTTCACTTGTTTTGGGTTCTTCTGTGATTTGTATTTTTAGGTGAGAGTAAGACCCCACGCAGCGCGCTAATCCCGTCATTATTGAGCCAATTAAAGTCATTAATTTCGGAAACTAAAGGCAGAAGTGAGAGAACATTTATTCTCGCTGCGTCAGACATTTTAGAGTTTTCCCCAGATGGGGAGCTGTCCGTCCCTTCTGGTGCTGAAATGAATCCTCAGACTGCGCTTGCATGACAGACGGCAAGCTTTTCATTCCCTCTTTTTCTTGTGAAGAATAAAGACTGTATTTTGCATCTCACACTGCATCTACACTTCTCATGGATCTCTTAACCTGATGGAAGGGTAACTTTAGCTCCACTGCATTCTGTGCAGATCATATTTTCTTTAAGAAAATACAAAGAATCATGAAGTCTGGTGTAAATGACATTAAGGCCAGTCATAAAGAGTAATTCTAACCTGCCGTGTGCCAAAAACAATTTTATATTTATCTTAAAAAGCTGCTAATCAATGAATCCTGAAAATCAACCTACAGCATAAATCCACTGTGTCTGTGAGCTTGACAGTAAAGAAATATAACCTGAGGTAAATGTATGAAAAGATGACCGTAATGATGACAATGAGGTTTAATAGCATCTGACTGGATTAAGCTTTTTGCTTTTCTTTTTTGTTAACCTGCTTTAATTTTATACCCATATTGACCCAGTGTTGAGCGGAGACGTTGTCTCCAGGAGATCTGGCTGTATGCTGTAAAGTAAAAGGATCATTTCATTTCATGCTACATGTATTGTGTCTTTCTTTGAGGATATATAATAATGGTAGCTGAGTTTAGCTCCATTCTGATTCCATTCTGTCTGACCGCAGCTAAACTAAAGCCAGCAAGGTGCACTGTTGGTTCTTTGTAATCTATAGGTGTAACGTAAATGTATCTGGCTTTTTACTTTATTTATTTTCCTTCCCAACTATAAAAGGATCATTACAAGCAACCATAACACTCTCTTTGTTGCATACCCAATACGGACACGCACACTGATCTAAACACTAATGCCTTTTTTTACCTCCTTATTGCATGTGTTAATACAGATTTGTTGGTATAAGCTGCAAGTTTAAGATGATTAGATTGTCTTTGGGAGATACTAAAGGCATTTTATACGTTTTAGGAGAAAATAAAAAAGGTTTGGTTTTCTTAAGTGAGGATATGAAACCCACTGAGCTTATAATGGACAGGAGGAAGTATATCACAGTTTAATGGTAAAGACTTTATGCTGATGCTTGTATTTGTGTATCTTTAAACCAAATAGGCTTCTGTAACTATTATTATAATTATTGTCTATATTCTGTTTTCTAAAACCTGATTAAAATAGATCATCAGCTCTCGATATGTAAGTTTATTCATAGTGTTTTAATGTAAAGGAAAGTAGTTGGTATTGTTGGTATTTGCAGCACAGCTCTTGTTTACGCCGGCTGTACACTCTTAATTACGTCTTCTAAATACAACACCGGGCTTATTTGTAAAAAAAAAAGATAACTCATCCAGATTGGATGTTTGTGATATTTGCATCCTGTGTGGCTGTTCAGGTGCTCAAGCATAATGAGAATTGTTTGTCTTTGCAGCAGTAAAACGCTATATAGCCACTTCTCCAGCTCTGCTGAATGATAATGATGCTTCACAGAAACTCTATTGATGTTTCTGGAAAAAAAGCAGATTTTTTTGTTTTAAGCCAGAAGTCAACCGAATCTATTAAACAATTAAAGGTTAGTTCTTCATGTTCAGAAAATATGGCCTTTTAAATGTACACACAAACCTGACGCACCCGCATCTCGAGCTCTGGCTTCTGTGAAGCTGTGTAGAAGACGAGCTCGCTTATTGAAATGCATTTTTTACCCTTCGCAGTTTATTGATACTGTGCCTCTTCCAATAGACTGGAGACGCGAGACGCCTGCTGCCGCTGAGTTTTTGATCCTATGCAGATCGAGTTGCATACATCATATCGATTTCCAAGATGCTCGTGCCATACGGGTCGTGATTAAAATATCATATTTTACAGCCCAGTCTACCAGAGTGTGTCACAGCCTTAAGAGTCCGATTCCTGCCGCCATTAATTAGTGCAGAGAGCAGAGAAGCCTGTTTTATTTGTGTTTCTTTTCATTTTTACAGGGTTGAAAGGACTCTCCGTACTGCGCTGGTGTTTTAATAGTCAATCGGGAAGATGTTCCCTAGGCGTCAAGGGCATTCACAGAAGTTCACAGGAATAGAAAGTGATTGATATGTATATTATCATATTTCCCTGACTCCAGAGCACGAAGGCACTTTAATTATCTTTTAAAACACCATAAGGAGCCGGCACTTAAATTGCAGAGCTTCTTTTTGAACATGCTCAGACTGTTGACCTTGGATACTAACTGCGGCAGCTCATTCATAATTATTTTAGCTTCCTTTATCCGGTCTTTAAAGTGTACTTCATCCTCTTTGGTTCCTCCACAGGAGACCCACGCTCAATGGATTGTTATGGCTCGGGGACAGACTACAGCTTTCCCATGACCCTCATCACACCATGAACTTCTGCTGTAGGATACGGGGAACAAAAGAGTGACGAGCTGGCAGAAAGGGAGTAAAAACCCAAAACAGAGAAACAAAGATGCCGGAGAAGAGACAGAGAGATGTGTGGAGCTGGATCTTGCTGGCGTGGATTACCTGCGTGCGCTTGTGCTGCTCGGCGCCGTTCCCCAATCAGTCGCAGAGTTTACAAAGCAGGCCGGGTTTCGAAAGTGCCACTCCGGCGCTGGAAGGACAGCGCGTCCTCAGTCGGGCCAAAAGAGGATGGGTTTGGAATCAAATGTTTGTGTTGGAGGAATTCTCTGGACCTGATCCGATCCTTGTTGGCAGGGTGAGTCACTTACTGAGTATTAAGCTTGCTTATCTCACTGAAACATTAATTTGTGCTTTATGAATTCCTCGGCACTCGATGCGTTTTGGGGTTTGGAGAGGTCTGGATAGAAAGTAAAGTTGGGGGGGGGGGGCATTCACATGATGCTCAGATTACTCAAGGGCCTCTTTTAAATGCCAGCCAACAAAACATGTGGCTTGCAATGATCTCAAGGAATGAGAGAGAATTATATTGTACCTATGGGCAAATCCATTCCCAATCGACTTGAACGTGCACCCAGGTGCTCGCGCTGCATTACATGCTAATGTGAATTCCTAACAAATTAGGCTTGTTGTTTTGTTTGCAGGATTTGTTTCGGGATGGGGGAGGGGGGGTGCTATTGAAAGAAGCATATTTCAGCAAATTTTAAAGCTGATGGATTGACTTTGTTTCTGTATTGTCTTACTCGTATAATAAGAGATTGTGTTCGCTGTCTGTACATCCTCCTGCATGTTGACTGCAGTTGCACATTTTAACCAGTAGGGTCCTTAAGTCGTCCAAAGAGACACTTCATATGAAAACAAAGTACTGCACCGAGTCTTAGAAAGTTTTGTGACATTTTGTACAATGGTTACAGATTTTTGGATTTGGATATAAGACATGCTCACCTGCGGAAACAGGAAAGTACACATAGCTGCTGCTTGTCATAAAAAGGGGGTGTTGCTTATTAAGCTCAGGAGAATAGAATCAAGGTGAGGTAGAGGGGAGGATTTTTGGCATGGCTTCTTCTTCAGTCTTTAGTTTGAGAAACATTTTACTCTGAAAACCTGGATATAACTTCATGTCACTGAGAGCCCACACGCGTTCTGATAGCGTTGCAGGTCAGCCTTGATGCAGCATTCTGAAATCTGTGGTGTTGCCAGATAAAGCTGATGTTTTTCTTAAAAAAAGTATGCAAACTAATGAACATGTATAAATATAACGTTTAGTGTTTTGCAAACCAATATTTAAATCAGTGCTCAGGTTTCAACAGATCATTTAACATGAAGGAGGATTTAAAGTCTAGCATGATGTTAACTACACGGCTAACAAACGTGAACGTGAGTCATCTGACGTCCGGAGTCTGTTTGTGTAATAAAGAAAAGAAGCGCAGGCTTTGTAACTGTGTCAGTATTAGTGCCTGTCAGCTGATCTCAGCAGAATTCTGAAAATGGAACAAAAACATGGACTCAGTTCAGTTTTGGTTCATCCACAGCAGGGGTGTGAATATTAATCGAATTAAACTTGTTCAGTATCAGGGGAAAGTAGTCGGAAAAAAAAAATCAGGCGATAAAAACAAATTAATTGATCCTCCAGCAGCTGAAGTAAAGGATCGATTAATGTGTATTTATCGCCTGATTTTTTTTTTAACCATTTTTTTCTGACGTACAATACCTCCTCCGAAGCTGCGGGTGGTGCTACCTCATTAATGTTTTCTTCCCTTATCCTGAACAAAACGTTTAATAAAATTAAATACCTAATAGTCCTTTATTTAATATGTCAATGTTGCATCCCGTATAGAACCAATACGCAAGTCGATTTTATTAAATGGAAACAGCGCGGTTCACAAAAACCTGTGTATTTTAAAAAAGTCCGCTACACAACCCCACTGCAACCCCATCCATACAGCGCGAATGTAAACAAAAAAGAAACGTGTGGTGAGTGTTTTACCGGTGCACAGTGAATTACGCTGCAGACACGTAATTCATACTCCATCATCTCCTGAGACTGATATAAACTTTAATGTTTTGATAGATTATATATGTGACTGTGCTTTTTTAAATGAGTATTTATAATGTATTCATTATATTATATGATCTTTAATATATATATATATATATATATATATATATATATATATATAATTATACACATTTGCTATATGAAACATATTTGCCAGTAGAGGTCAGTGTTGGTTGTCTTGATTTAATTGTGAACCGACTTCAGCTGCCCAGTGTGCATCAGACTTATTGCACTTTATTTGACTCTTCTTATGGAATAACTGTTCTGTTTACAGAGCGTTGATCACAGCTGCTATAGTCTACGGAATAGAATACTGTTGATTTATTTGAGCCCTACTAGATTTATTGTAATAAAAAAAATACTAAGCATTGGATCAGATTTTAATCGTATGGAATCGTTGGCTTTAAGTAATTGATTCATTAATTGATTCATAAATGCATTAATTAAGAACAAATTTGTTAATAATCTGGTATTCCACGATGTAATCTAGTCCAGTTTTTAAAGTAAATGCTGATCGCTGAGTAACAGGCTTCCGGTTTCTCTAACAATCAAACAATGCCATCTAGTAGCCAAACGTCATGAAAATAATGTGTTAATGTGAATGTGAAGCCCTCAGAGATGGGTGTTGTAGTCAATAATGCTACGGATGGACAAACTGCTCAGCCAATCAGAATTGAGGACCGGTAACTTGAGATTTGGAAAATGGGTTTATTTCCAGTCCAGATTTTACATCACCATATTATATAAGTTCTTAAACTGTGTAGTAGCTGTTAGTGAAGTATAACGTGCTGTGTAAATGTGTGCAGCTCTGTTTTAATACTTAAGGCTAGAGATTGTAAAGGGTTAATAGAATACAAGGAGGCCATTTCATGGTCTTACTTTTCCCGGTTCGGTTTCTGGTTACCTTTCGCACTCTGAATGTGTGATTGTGTCTGTGCTGAGATGGACTGACAACCTGTGAAATGCATGACTTAGAGCTTGTGGAGGTGTAAATATGAATTGATTTAAATCAATGCATCACGATGTCCACAAGAGTATCGATTAATGAGTTTATTTTCCGCCTTTTTTTTTTTGTTTGCCTGCTCCTTCACATAATACCTTTTCCAAGGCTGCAGGTGGCGCTACCTCATTATCTTCCAACTTCCTTTATACTTCACAAGAGGAAGAAGAAAGTAAAATGTTACACACGCCAAATACGGAATCCTCTTTTATTTAATATTTAAAAGTTGCTTCCATAATCAAACTCAAACTGATCCATTTCCATAAAAACGATTTCCGCATTTTCAAACTCCAGCGCCGTTCTTAGAAACCCATTTCTGCACCAGAACAACGATAAAAATACAATAATTCATACTCCATTATCTCCTGAGTCTGATACTGTCTGAACATTATGTTCTAATATTCAATGTATAATATCATATATGCTTTAATATATATAAATATCCACATTTTCTGGGTGAAACATGTTTGTCTGTAGAGGTCAGTGTTTGTTTTGTTCGTCTTCGTATTTAATAGTAAATAAGCGTCAGACTGATTACAGCCGATTTTCTTTCACTCTTTTTGTGGAGAAGCTGTGATCTGATAAACTGATTCTGATCTCAAAATGTTGATTTATTTCAAACTTAACAAATTATTGGGTATTAAATTGTATTTGATCGTATCGAATTGTATCGTGAGAAATGTTTAAGTATCGAAAAAAGTTAAAATGTTGGCTTAAAGAATCGATATCGAATCGAATCATCATGAGGGTTCCGATTTACAACCCTGTAGCTTTGAGAATGACAGAGGGGATGTAGAGCGCTGTCAGGTTAGGGTTCATCAGGTCTGTTTTCTTTGGCCGGGGTTTCGGTTGGTGTGTAAAATCTCAGATGCAAAGCTGGAGAATCTTCACTCATCTGCAATCATGAGCGCATACGGGAATCAGCGAGCCGTCTGCAGGAGTTTAGAGGTTGATATATCGCACTTTGCCTGTGGATCGTTTAGCTTAGTGCACTTCAGGGCCGGAGTGCTGATTGAGGTTCTGTCCTCAACCCCAGCGAGGTGGAAAACGCTCTCCAAGCTCCAAGTTTGGCAGCAGCTCAGCTAATTACAATCTCTCTCTCTTTCTCTTTCTCTTCCCGACATCACAATTTTCCTTTTATCAAATGGCACATGAATAAAATACACGCTGCTGTTTTTTTTCCCTCCTAATATCACAGGGACACAATAAAAGGTCCTTAACCAGTGTATCAATTTTTCACAAGCTGCAATTAAAAGGCCTTTTTTTTAATGGATTGCAGCTTCACAGCTTTTGATCAGCAGAAATAAATAAACAAAAGCAATAATGGGGCTCCACATGGCGGTCTCTGAGGATGCTGTTCTACATGGCTCTGCGTTGAGTGTGATAGAAATAATGGCGGAGCGCTCTTTCAGTACTTCATAGAGACTTCTGTCATTCTGACTCGCTGTGATGAAAACGAGGCCGTTCTGAGGTAATTAGGACAAACGACTGACAGCGATTCTTAGTGGGTCAGGACTTTTCACCGCTTCATCCGTTTATTCTTCGTTTATTAAATTAAAAGGTGAAGAGCTTCTAAAGGTTTGCAAATAAGGGAAATAGCAGGGTGCAACATGGTGACCAAGATTGAAATCCTGCCTGAAACCTTCTAGAAACTCTCTTTGTCTCGTTCTGGCTCTGTTTCTTCCCTTGCTGTTCTTCTCTCTCTCTATTCATCACATCAGATGTCTCATACTCTTCCTCATTTCGAGTTGTAAAACTGAATCAAGTGGAGAGTGGGAGGTGTTGGAGGTGTGTGTGGGGTTGGATGGCGTTCTACACAAGGACCGAATGTTCCTGTTATAGGAATATATGACTCTTTTTGCCACCGTGAGGATGCTTCTCACGACATGATCTCACACTCTCCCATCATTACTGCTCACTTCAGTTTAAAAGGCTTTTAAAATATTTTTTGTGGCAATCCAAAATCGGATATGAATTTAGTGTGAGTTGTGACTACGGCCTCCATGCAGTCGCTTACTTATGGGAATTTATCGTTAGGTTTTCCAAGGACACGATTGAGCCAACCCCAATCCAGCCAAGGTGTTTAATGAAGATAACGGATGAACAATCATAAGTAGGAAGGACAGAAGTAATACATTTGTCCAAGGACATAATAAGGAATTATTATGCCAAGTTTTGTAGATATTTGGGAAGTGGAAGAATAAGTGCTGAGTGTGTTGGTGTTTATAGGTATAGATATTAAGAATTATCCTGTAAAGGAAAACACAACGAGCGTCCTAACTGACATTTAATAAAGCTGTTTGAGCTCTGAATCTTCAGGCTGATTAAGGGAGCAGAATTGAAGCTGGTAAGAGGAACCAGGATGAAGAGATGGATGAGATGACCTAAGCCTCAGGGTTTTACGTTAGTGGGGTTGAGTTACTGACCTCATTATTTCAAAGATTCAAGGTAGTTTTATGGACATGACTGTGTTAAGACAATATTGCCAATGCAATACAACAATAATGAATAAAAAAACTGAATAGAAATAACAACAAAAAGCAACACAAATTACAACATAATGTAAATAAAGATAAAAAAGTATTGATTATAAAATAGGTTTGTAAATTAAAGAATTTGGAATATTTTTTCTAAATTTACAAAAAAATATATACAGAACGAATTGACGTGTCTGTTATTTGCTTATGTGTGTTACCCACCGTCTCTCAGGAGGTGGAGTGCTGATATGTGCTGAGCCGCGAAGGCGTGGTGTGTTCCTCTCCAGTATAATTTGTAGTTGTTCCAATTATTTTAGTGATTGATCATTTGGAATCAGCTAATGGATTATCCTTTAACCTGTGAAAAGAGTAATGAGGTTTGGGTTAAGGTTGTAATTTATGAGATTTTTTTTTATATATAGAAAATCACAGATTATAAAACCTGATGATCAAAGAATATATTTTTTATATTATATTTGGTTTATATTCAGTTCAAAGATTTTTTTATATACCCAGATTTCTGCAGGTCTGTTGTTGTTCGAGAGCAATCTGTCAATCTGTCCTTTTACTTTGGTTTCATTATGTTTACAGACACCGCTCACTCAGTATAAAAAAAAAAGAGAGCGATTTAGAGAGGGAGACTTTCTCCTCAGTACCAACTGCCTGTCAAACAGAACAGTTAGTATAAATGTAGACGCAGGGATGGCAGCACCTGGGTGGTGGGGTGCGGTGGGGTGGAGGAGGCCATGGGCTGTAAGAAAAGAAAGAATGGGAAAAAAAAGAGCAGCGGGGCACTGAAAGAGCTGCAGCATTCAAAACTGTGAAAGAAGAAAATGAGGGAAGTGGAAATTAAATGTTGGATGGAGAAATTAGAAAGTGAGAGAGAAATCTAAAAAATAACAAGATGTGGAGGAAAGCAGACAGAGGGACATGTGAGATGAAAAACAAGATGGAATAGGGAAGTGAAGCAATGTGGAGACGGTGAATAGAGCAAATAAACAGATAAACACACACAGAGAGAGAGAGAGAGAGAGAGAGACGGGTTTCCATTCAGTCTCTTGCAGATGTTTTACTTGTTTATAAAATTTTGGCAGAAAACGTGTGACTTACATTGTGTTTCCTTTCAGTGCAGCTACGTAAGAAACTTTACATGATGTAGGCGCCCACGATTTAATACGACATTAGAACAAGACGAATGGAGTCTCTCTGCCATCCTGTCTCTCTCCCCCTGTCTGCCATTCACTCTTCCAAACGCTTTTTCTTTTTACTCTAATTAAATATTGTTTTCTCAGAAACACAGTCAGTACGTCTTGTTTTACTTATTAACATCATCCGAATGTTTCGTCACTTAAACCCATTTTCAGTTTTACGCCGAGTCGTTTCTGCAGTGAGATTTTGAAGGCCAGTGCAGCTCTGTCAATAAAAGCAATAATATCAATCAGCGCAGAGAAACACATCCCAACAATATTCCTGACATGTTCAGATCAGACGACTGAAGGTCACCTAGAAAGTAAGATAGTTAACAGAGCAGAATCTTTTAAAAAGGAGAGTTTTATTGATTATCATTGTTATTAATCATAGTAGCAGTGATCGTATCAAAGCTGTCAGTGCTAAAAGGGAATGACAGAAGTATTAACTTTACCTAAATGATCAAACGTATTATAAAGCAGGTTGTTCTGGTCCTTAAATCTTATTGGCTGAGCCGTTTGTCCAGCTGTAACATTATTGACAATAACACACACTTCTGAATGCTTACAGACGTTTACAGTGTATCAATGCGTTATATTAAATACATTATTATCCCAACGTTTTTTATATGCTGTGTTCTGTAATTTGTCCACTAGATGGCAGTTTTTGGTTGCTGGAGAAAAAGGAAACCTGTTACTCATCGTTCATTTAAAAAACGGACTCGATTACTTTGCGGAACAGCAGATTATTAACTATTTTGCTTTTATTAAATGCATTTATAAACCAAACCTTGTTTTGTTATAGTGTGTTTGTAAGCGTTTCATAAACTTGAGGTTGTGTTTAATCTCTATACCAATAAAAGGCAAAGCCCTCACTGACTCATCACTAATGCTCCCGCTTCACGAGTACCTGCTAGGCTGAAACTTGGCATTCACTTTTCTACGTTTGAAGGTTCATTCGATATCGCCATCAAATGGAAGACCCCTTGAGCGTCACGTTAGAGTCTTCCTGAGTGGATTGGGGTCTTGGCAAGTACCCACAAAGCTAAAACTCAGCTCCGTCATTTCTTATCTGTCTGCATGTCTATTTCTAAGAATTTTATGATCGATGGAATCAAAAGCAGCACTGAGATCAGGAAGTAATATGAGATACCTTTCCAGCCTCTGTGTTAGGAAGAATGTCATTAATGACCTTAATTAGAGCGGTCTCTGTGCTGTGGTTGACTCGGAACCCAGATTGGAATTTGTCCAGGCCGCCGTTCATGGACAAGAAAAGAAATTTGCATGAAACTAATTTTCTCAATGATTTTACTGATGAAGGGAAGATTGAAAATCAGCCTGTATTTGTTTGTCTGAGACTGTTCTAAATTTTTTTAGAAGAGTCTTTACAACTGCAGATTTCAGTGAGCTTGTAAAAACACCTGACACGAGTGAGGTGTTAACAATCTGGAGTATGTCTGGTGCTATAGTGTGAAACGCGTTCTTAAAGAAAAACTGTACCATAGTTACAACTCACACTATCTTCATTCCAGAGGTTTAATCGCTCCAAACCTCACTCTATAATAATACCTTCATTTGGAAAATATAAACTCCAAACGCTGTCACTCATTCAAAAACAACCACCTTTCAAAGGTCCGCACCGTAGCGCAGCGCGGGTATTCCGCTAGTTGTGATAAATGGTGTCATGCTCAACAACACCTCTTTCCTGTGATTTATTCACAATAATGGCACGCGCTGTCATACATTAATGCTCCAGTAACAAAAGTCTATATTTTATTATTGTGTGATAAAATTGAGACGTACGTGTGCACAAAATATGGGGACACTCACACAATCTACCTACAGTCAGTCCGAAAAGTTCCTCACAGCATCATGTCCCAGGCATGCAGGCCCTGCACAGGGCTTTCCTCAAACTGCTCCTACAAATTTGGAAGCATACGGTCATTCAGAATGGGTGGCACCTCAAATTTCAGTACATTTATTATTATTCATTATGAATTAATATTATTAATAATAACAATTATAATAGGTGTTTTTGTTGTTTTGGATGTTCGGGGACCTCGGTGTGTAAAACTTAGCAGAGTTCCTTCTTCGTTCTGTGAAACGTGCTTTAAAGTGCAGTTCTCCTTTAGAAGACCCGTACATGAATTGACACACAAGCTTCTGGATTTCTGTGGAACCACAGAGGGTTTATTGACTGTAATTACAAGCTGAAGAGTAAATCTGTGAATAAATACAGAATGGGTTATCTTTGTGATGAACGCGGCTCTGTTTACATCAGCGCTTCGATTACGGCGGATCTCCGAGGCGAACGTACGCGTCTATTTTCTCTCCTTCCGAGTGTAATTTGCCCTAATGTTGTATGAGAACGGGTAATTGTGGACTCTGTTCTTCCGCAGATGTCGAGTACACAAAAAAGGGGAGCGCCGGGCGCTTTTATCTTGGGCCGGGTTTTTTCGAGTATTTGTCACAGAGAGAATTGATAACAAGCTATTAATATTCAGAAGGCCGGGCTACGAGACGAGATCGCAGTGACTGTCTGCTTCAGCGAGAGAAAGTGACTTTGATTATTTATTCAGCAAAGAAAATGGATGTGTCTTTAAACAACGTTTCCCTTTGGTGCTTCCAACAAGCCGTCTGACAACACAAGATGGATAATGCTCTCGGCCTGAAATAGCACCAGCTACAGTATAGATTTTCTCTCCTCCTCTTTCTCCTTTGCTTCTTCTCCCTTTTGCCTGGAACTAAAGGTGTGACTTTCATTTCAGGTAGAGAAATAGCGTGTTGCACTACAATTCACTGGGTGATTAATGTGTGTGGAGTGTTTATGAAACCTAATTCTTCCAGAGAATATCATTTTGCATCATTAAAATAATACACATTTGATAAAACATGGAATCGAGAATGTCCCATTCATATTTCCTCTCCCTTATCCTCATTAAATGCGAATAAAATCGGGCCCTTCACTTTCTGCCATCACTTTAAGCCTCGTAGTGGTATTTCTGTAAAGTAACTGTGTGTTCAAATGGACGCCGATGGCCAAAAGCAAGGATTGAATGGTAGGACTTATTAAAGGGGCAGTACGTTACAGTTACTGAGATCTATCAGCAGAAATTAAATATTGTATTTATAATATTTTTATTATTCATTAGTGAATAATTTACCTGCAACAGTGAAGTCTTATGTTATCACAGGATTTAAATGAGTCTTTTTTATCTGCATGGAAGTGGGTCAACCTCCAGGAGGCTGCCGTGTCCCAATGGGATCTGCAGCAGGCGCTGTTCATGGGTTCAATTAAACAACATGGTGGCCATATTGTGCAGGGCAATTAGAACTGTGTCTCCACAGGTCGATGCAAACACTCACTCTCACACATATACACACACGATATAAACAAAACATATAAGGAGTCAATATTACACCTCCGGGAACCTTATGACATTTTAAGCTAATTCTTGTCCAGAAGATAATTTGAAAGGTCAGACAGTGATTTCGGGTAAGCAGCCTGCTCGCAATCTGTGTTCTAGTTCATCCCAAAAGTGTCAGATGGGGTTGAGGTCATGTGTTTGTGCTCTGAGTAATGCTTGAACACAATAGAGCCTTCCCCAAACTATTTCCGCAAAACTGAAAGCATATATTTATAAGTTGAGGTGGGGGATTTTGTACGTCACTGGTAATGAGACTGAATAAAACACCTACATTCAATGATTTAAGAGATTTGTCCTAATACTTTAGTCCAGGGGTGGGCAAACTATGGCCCACTGGCCAAACGTGGCCATTAGGCTTTTTAACCCAGATCTGCTAAACTTGTCCAAACAATATTATCTTACTTGCATTTCTTTTTCCCACAGTGCCTGCATCATTCCAATAGATGGTGCGCTCTACTGGTGAGGTGGTTAAGTTTTATGAAGTTCTTTAAGTTTTATTCATTGGCACTGGATATGGTATGCATGGGTATCCATGTGGGAGTTGTAGCTCAGTGGGCAGGGTGTTGGACTATTAATCTGAAGGTTGTGGGTTCAAATCCCAGGTCCACTAAAATTACCATTGTGGGCTCTTGAGGAAGGCCCTTAATCCTCATGGCTTCAGGGCTGCTGTTTCAACCCTGTGTTTTGACCCCAACCATGTTACATATTTGTAAGTCATTTTGGATTAAAGTATCAGCTTATATATAT
>JAOUQT010000033.1:258848-273596 GCA_025769995.1 Xyliphius kryptos
GGGGGGGGGGGGGGGGGTCTTGCTAAGTGCCTCTCATTTCTACCTGTTGTCTGTTCCGTTTGCACAACAGCAAGTGAAACTGATACACAATCAGTGTTGAACACTAACTGGACAACTGGATGTGCTGGACCAGGACTCACATTGTGGTGCTTAAGGGTTCCCGCTATGTCTCGCACAGTGGACATGCACCTAAGATGAAAATTTCAGACCCTCCATGATTTCTAAGACAAGTTGCGGGGTGTTTGAATACTTAATTTCCTTTCTGTATATATATATGTGGGTCAAGTTGCTCCATAATTACCTCATCCAGTCATGTCTTTATTGCTTTTACTTTCTGAAAACATTGTTTGAGATGGATGACCAGCTACTTGAATTTTACATTTGTAAATCAATCTGACTGATTATCAATAGGGGTGTGTCCCAGAACTTTTGCCACATATTGTACTTCATACCAATAGGCCAGGACGTCCCATGATGTTGGTGCTGCTCCGTACCTCCCACACAGCTGTAGAGGAGCTGGGTGTTTGGGCTTGTCCCGTCAGCATGCAGCTGGTCAGTGCTTCCTGGTTGTTGAAGATTCTGTTTGGTTTGTGTTTTAAATCCATGACTCCATGATTAAATCCATGATTTTTTGTCTGTACATTGACTCACTTCAGGGCCAGATTGTCTTTTTTTCTGCTTCCCTCGGCTTTTTGGAGCGTGTGAAAAAGCAGACGGTCCTAATTCACATCCTGTGTATGAATTTGTAAATCCCTCTCGGCTCAACCGCCTCTCTTCTCTTTTAACCTCCTCAAGAACAGAAAATTTCACCTGTTTTAAATCTCCGCCCTTCTTTTTACTTATATATTCTATTTGAGGAGAACAGACTAATTCTCTGTGCTAGAGAATGGAACTTTTCTCTGTGGTGCAGCACACTCGAGGGACCGTTTACAGAACCAAAGAATAACACAAGGCGTGGTTCAGAATGGAGAGTGAACATGTGCTTACAGACATATATGTATTATATATATAATACACATTCACACATACATTCAAACCCAGGGAGGATTCGTTCAGCCACATGTCTTTGGACAGAAACCAGAATTACCAGAGGTCACCCTCACAGACAGGGGAGAACATACAAACTTCACACAGGCTGTGACTAGAGCCAAGGTAATTCTGCTGAATGGCCTTATTATCCACAGTGTTACCATGGCGATGTGACAATCTGAGAACAGTACAGTTGCAGTAATTACTGTAGGTGCAATGTGAGGGTGTCTCAATATTTTTGTCTGTGGATTTGCACCTTAAAAACTTACAAAATGTGTTCTTTGAGGTGGTGGATGGGGTGGGAGGGGTGTGGGAAGTATTTTGGATGATGTTGTAAAATAAAAAAAGACTTTACACTGATTTAAAATATTTAATATTAAAGTTTTTTTTTTTTCCGTTTTTTGTTTGAGCAGCAGTTCCACCTCTTGTCCTCCTCCTCCTCTCCCCCAAACACCCATGTTGTCGCCTGTGGGGTTTAAAGATGGCCTGTCGGTGGCCCTGTGTTTTTTGGGATGTTTTTTCCTCTCTGGTATCTCTTGGCTGTAGGCTCCATCATTAGCTATGCAAATAACCTCTCTATCTGTCTTTGGCAGATGCGCGCTGCCTGGTGTTCTCGTGTAGCTGAAATAATTATACACTGTTCCTCGTGGTGTCTGTCGGTTGTCCCTCCCAAAGCTCCGGTGGACGAAAGGAACATTTTCACAACAATGTGAAATTACACAGAGCTGTGTTTTAACACGTCACATCACAGAACCGAGGATCTGGCAACCCACAGCTCTTTGTCTTTTTGGTTTGTGTATGTGTGGACGTCGTGCGTGTCACGTTTCAAAGTTGTAGTCTATTGTGGAATTTGTGAAGCTTGAATGATAGAAAACAAAATCCAAGTTTTACTCACATTTTCCAAACCAAAATACCTCACAGTGCCCTCTAGTGGCAGATTAACCCACCTTGTCTGGCACTTCCCTGAGGTTTTGGTTGACTCTACTGTCTGAAACTCAGTCTTCCTTTTTAAACAGAAGAGGAACTTACGTTTGCACTTCTAATGCTGCCTGCAGAGATTTTTAAGAATCTAGACATGGTGCAACAATTTAGGGAAGGCCTCTGTCTGTGCAAGTGCACAAAGACCTTACAATGTTATACCTTACACTACCTGTTTTAATGCGATTCACATATGAATGAAGTGTATAGATGGTAATAACATCACGTGTTGAATAGAGGTGGCTAAAATATTTAGATTCACTCAAAAGGTTGAGGTTTTAAATCTCAGGTCTGTGATCTTGCCCCTGTGGGCTCTTGAGTCGGACCCTTAACCCTGTCCGCTCTGTATTATAACTGACCATCTGCCCCTGCTGTGTTTGTGAGGTGAAGGAGTGCATTGTGCAGAACACCGGACTTTATGGTCTGTATGTGTAATGAATAAACTGCAGCTTCGAATGTTAATGACTATAATTTTGGAAAAGATTCCCAACACCATACAGGTGGAAATGTCAGGGGTAATCACAGAGGAGCATGTGAAGCAGGATTCAAGTTCCTTATTATCATCATATCCAAATACATCTGGTTTGTACTCAAACAATAAATAATGCAAATATTTAACTCTTATCAGATTTGTTGTTACTGCTGCAGTGAAGGTATCTGAACTTAACACCAGCAGTCAGAACACTGGATCAGCCAGTAAACACCCAGCCCCTCTGGATTAATAAAGCATTACGGTTTAAGGGGGCGTGGCATTATTGTAAATAATGCACAGGAAACAGGTGTAGTTAGGCACGACACATAGAGGAGTACAGTTGCACCTCTTTCCCATAATGTATTCACAAAAATACACAACTGCCAGTGTCTTGTTGCTTTTATATAAAACACTTACAAACACACTATAATAAAAAAAGATTTCATAAATGTGTTTATTGAAAGCAAAATCATTATTAATCTAGTTTTCTGAGACGTAATGTAGTCAGATTTTTAAGTGAACACGTTGAGTTTCTGGCTTCACTAACAATTATAAACTGCATCCAGTGTCCAAATTAAAGAATGCAGTTTATAAAAAAACATCGGAAAAATAATGTATTGTATATCACACATTGATACGAAGGCGAAGCGCACTGAGGTGTGTGTTATTGTCAATAATGTCATGGCAGGAGAAACGGATGAGCCGATCCGATTTAACTACCCGTTTTATATTGAGGGTTTATAGGCTACCACACATAACGCTACATTTGGCTATTTCATTGACACTGTTATCCAAAGCAACTTACAAGTTTCCCAACTTAATTGGGGTCAAAACTCCGGGTTGATGCAATTAGGTAAGTGGTAATTTCATTGGCTCCAACACCCAAACCGCTCAGCTGCCACACCCTACAGACGGCTAGGACGATTGCAGGACTGAAGCTGGACTTCAGTTGGACTGATAGTGTTGTCTCACTGGCCATATATAGTTTTTAAATACAGACACCTGTACAGTATATGCAGTCTGTAACCAATCTGTACATGGCTTTCCTACACTGGCACGTCCTCAAGGAGGAGGAATCCCCCCACTGAGCCTTAGTCCACTGAAAGTTTCTTTCTAACCCTAATTTTGGGAGTTTGGGAGAACATGCAAACAGTTTTCTCTTCCACTCAAAATAAAGCACAGACAGATCCACATGGTGAGTCCCTTGTGTACGTACAGCTCTATTCTTTAAGTATTTACAGAACGTTTGGCCTTAAACCAAGTGAGAGTAAATCGGAGTGTGGTGGAGTGTAATGGAACAGACCCCAGAACAGTGTCGGACTCCTCTTGCTGGCCGAGACCCGTGCAGGTCTAGCCAGATTTCAGATGTACAGAGCGGCGCCTGAAGCTTGTTGCAGGATCTCTGAGGCCGAACCGTCGAGCTCATGTAAGTTTTAACACTCCAGAAGTTTGGAGTCACAGCCAGCGCCGTGTGTGAAAGCACAGCATGTTTCAACAGAGGAAGCAAGTCGCATCCTCCAACGCGACACACTTCATTCACTTCTTCAATATTCATCGAGGAGGGAGAGGCATGAATCGGGAGGCCAAGCTGTGCCATCTGGATGAAGCTAACGCTCCATCATGAGCGCGAGTCCTGTATCGAATTAGACGTGCTACTGCTTCCATCTGGTCCTGATGGAAATCACTCCGATGCTCTCAGGTAGGATAATCACAGAGGCGACGCTACACAGAGACGTTTACACTCTGCATTTTCACGTCAGCAGGTTCAGATGGAAAAATCAGATGGAAATCTCATGGAGAGATTGCCGATCAGAACTTACAAGAGAATCCGAAATTTTAAAGATTCTTTAGTATAAAGTATCCGGACACATCACACTACAACTACAGGAGACTTTGCAACATCCTATTCGGAGATGATCTGAGATGTAACCGCTTCCGTAAAGAGGGCAGGATTTTGGAGTGTGTGGTAAATCTGTCAAAGAGGCATTTATAAGATCAGACACGGATTTTGAATGATGATCACTGGGATCAAAAATGTCAGATCAAAGCAAACTCATGGAACATGCATTTTTGGTCCTTGTTGTGTGACCTGGAGCATAGTCATGCTAGAAAGTTAAAGGACCTTCCCTAAATTGTTCTCAAAAAGATGGAATTGTGTGGTTGTTTAGAATAAATGCCTGTCCCAATACTTTTGTCCATAGTGTTATATATAGAAAATCGGGTACAAATGGATCCAGTAAGGTGGCACAGTGGCTTAGTGATCAACAGGTTTGCTGGGGATCTAGGTTCGAATACCAGTTTGCATGTTCTCCCCTTTGTCCGCATAGGTTTCCTCCAAGTTCTCCGGTTTTCTCCCACAGTCCAAAAATGTAGATTCAAGGTAAATTGCCCCTTCATGGTGTGTGAGTGTGAATGAGTGATTGTGTGTCCAGCGATAGATTGGCATCCAGTCCTGATGAATCTCCCCAGAATGTTCTCCCCAGGATGGACATGGGTGATGATGGTGATGTTTTATCTATCATCATCATCATCAGCAGCAGCAGCAGCAGCAGCACATGTTCAGCAGTAATTTCAAATGAAAGCAGTGAATAGTGTTCTAGGTCTTGGCTTACACAGCTAGGCATTGTTTGAAGTTTGCATGTTCTCCCCATGTCTGTTAGTAGGTACATTGGTGATGCTGAATAGCTCTGAAATATGAATGTGTTTGTGTATCTGTTCTACA
This sequence comes from Xyliphius kryptos, assembly GCA_025769995.1. Lineage (NCBI taxonomy): Eukaryota > Metazoa > Chordata > Actinopteri > Siluriformes > Aspredinidae > Xyliphius > Xyliphius kryptos. The sequence continues at coordinate 264,050 of JAOUQT010000033.1, forward strand.
ATGAACTGGCTAACCGGTCGGGGAATTTTCCTACCATATGATTATCAGAGCTGGGATAGGCTCAAGTTCAATTCATTTATTTGTTGCATGCTTTTTTGTGATAGTGTGTTGTCACAAAGCAGCTTTACAAAGTTATGAACCTAAACCCTCAAAGAGCATGCCGAGGCAACAGTGGCAAGAAAAAAAACTTTTTTAGGAAGAAACCTTGAGAAGACCGATGCTCAGTGAGGGACTCCTCTTTCTTGAACGGCCAGCCAGTGTCCGCAGTGTATGACAGCCATGTACCGATTGGCTGGGCTTCCATTATTGAGATGATGAATGCATGAACAAGCGTTTGAAGATGATGCTGTTTGTGATATTTCTGTTCTCCTGGTCCGAGAGAAAACAGATTTTAAGCGAAGCGAAGCCGAGCATCTTATGTTTTCTTAGGTGGTCATTACAGTCACATTTTCGAACCAATGTAATAGCGTCGGGGATTCACAGCATGATGTTTAGAAGATTACCACCAATTCCTGCCATTATCCATTGCATTATTTCTGGGAGATAAAAATACAGTATCATCCCTCACGAGGAAAACACAGGCTTCCAGACTCTCACATGGAAACGAACGACTCATACAGGTGCTGCTGAAGACGAGTCTATCATCACGACATTTTAAATCTCATTTTTAATTCCTAATTGGAGGAGAATTCTGTTATTCTTTTCATTGAGTAAAATATTAAGATGCACCTTTATTGCACCTGACTGAATTCAGGTGTTCATTCAGTGAATGTTATTGTTGCTGCAAAGTGGAGACCAACTAATAACCAGAAGAAAATGCGAGTGTGATTGCAGCTTGGCTGTTGGAGACACAGTGCTTATGTATATTAAAGCATTACAATACAATAAACGAGGTAAAAAAGTGGGCGTGGCCGGGTAATCGGGTATGTATGATGGCGTCAATATAATGAAAAATGGGCGTGGCCGTGTGACCAGGGCATATCCCATGACAGATGCACAAGTAAGTAGTATGACACTAATGCATTTCTAATGGAGAACTGTCCAAGGTCCTGGACGCTCAGCTAGAGTGTGTTAAAGGAACGCAATTTTGAAGTGCAATAAAATGTGAACGGAAAATGCAATCAGTCTGTGAGTTTAGCAGCTGGGTGTCAATCACTCAAGACTTGGCAAGTTTTGTGTTTGTAGCTCAAGTTACGACATTTTAAAAATCAGATTTTTCCCATAGGAAATGAAGTAAAACAATTTTGAAGAATGATCACGAGTGAACAAAGTGTGCAATCACCTGCGATTTCAAAACACCAGTCTCGCTTTGACCCTTTTCAATTTCATAGAGTTTTATGACGGGATCTACGGGAGTGCGTTTATCACCATAATGCAAAGTGAATGGGAATTTTGGCTTGTAAAAATGGGAATACACCGGAAATGCTGCAACCGTTTCCTTAGCCGTATATCATCTGCACCCCTCAGACCAATCTGGTGTTAGTGTATTAATCTGTATATAACGCAGTTCTAGTTTTACCTCCAGTAGCAACATCAGTAACATGACTCCTACACACTGAGGCTGTAATATTGATCAGGATCAGCGTTCTGCTTTTAAACAGTTTGAAAATACAATTTGTGTGACCCCTGAAGTCTTAAAACCTTCTAACACAAACTCCCTGGTCTTACCTCTCACTGTGTAAGCCTGCAGAGCCCTACTAAAGTTTGTTGGTAAAAAAATTTACATTTCAGTTCTAAAAACATGTGGAAAAGAGTTTGATGGTAACAACAATTTTTTAGAAAGGTGATAATGTCTCCACAGATCGTGGATCAACTACAATCATTGATTATATCCGATTAATTTGGAACTAACCATGACCGGTGTTCTGAATCATGTAATTAGTGCATATTTAGAGGTAAATATCTTAATTTCAAAGTATGCTGATTAAAATGCTTTTTACTGAAGATTTATGAAGATGAAGGAAAATAAATCCTGTGTTTGTTTGCATTTTAATCTCCGTGGCAGAGAATATAATCCCAGCCTTAAGGAAACTCCCACATACCCAACTGATGAGACTGATGGAGACCCAGTTCTGATACATCCCATCACCAGTAAACACATGGTGTTCAACCAGAAAGAGCAACTTCCATCAGTAATATTATAATCTGCCAAACATACCAGTAATATTATATACACTATATTGCCAAAAGTATTTGCTCACCCATCCAAATGATCAGAATCAGGTGCTGCAATCCCTTTAATGACCACAGGTGTACAAAATGAAGCAACTAGCCATGCAGACTGTTTTTACAAACATTTATGAAAGATTGGCTCGCCCTCAGGAACTTAATGAATTCCAGCGTGGAACTGTAATAGGACGCCACCTGTGCAACAAATCCATTCGTGAAATTTCCTCACTCCTAAATATTCCACTGTCAGATGGATTATGAGAAAACGGAAGTTTTTGGAAATGACAGCAACTCAGCCACCAAGCGGTAGGCCACATAAACTGACGGAGCGAGGTCACGCATAGTGCCAAGAGGTCGCCACCTTTCTGTAGAGTCGATCACTACAGAACTCCAAACTTCATGTGGCCTTCAGATGAGCTCAGGAACGGTGTGTAGAGAGCTTTATGTAATGGGTTTCATGGTCCAGCAGCTGCAACCAAGCCATACATCACCAAGTGCAATGCAAAGTGTCGGACGCAGTGGTGTAAAGCACGCCGCCACTGGACTCTAGTGCAGTGGAGAACCATTCTCTGGAGTGACGAATTGCACCTCTCCATCTGGCAATCTGAGCATTTGGATCTGGCCGAGAGATCAGGGTTTGGCGGTTGCCAGGAGAACCCTACTTGTCTGACTGCATTGGGCCGAGTGTAAAGTTTAGTGGAGGGGGGATTACGGTGTATACCAAAACATACCAAGACATTTTGGACAATTCCATGCTCCCAACTTTGTGGAAACAGTTTGGAGGCGGCCCCTTCCTCTTCCTCATGACTATGCACCAGCACACAAAGAAAGGTCCATAAAGACCTGGAGGACAGAGTCTGCTGTGGAGAAACCTGACTGACCTGCACAGAGTCCTGACTTTAACCCCATAGAACATCTTCGGGATTAAATAGAGCGGAGACTGAGAGCCAGAACTTCTCGTCCAACATCAGTGTGTGACCTCACAGATGTAGTTCTGGAAGAAAGCTCAAAACTTTCCATAAACACACTCCTAAACCTTGTGGACAGCCTTCCCAGAAGAGTCGACACTCTTCTAGCTGCAAAGGGTGGACTGACATCATACTAACCCTGTGGATTGGGAATGGGATGTCACTTAAGCTCAGATGATAATCAAACCAGGTGAGTCAATACATTTAGCAATAGAGTGTATAATCTATCAATAAGACCTGTGTGCATGATGTAATATTAATGACATCATAATGTTGTTCTGAAAAGAATATCAAGGAAAAATAAAAGTTCTACCCATAGGAAACAAGTTCAATTCTTGAGAACATGATGTATGACCCATAAGAACATGAGGTCTGATCAGCGAGTTACCAATAAGAACGTGATGTTCTATCAATAAAAATGTCTTATTTATAAGAACGTGGTGTTTTACCCGAATAAAAATCACGTCCTAATGCTTAACTCATGTTCTACCAGTACGATCATGATGTTCTACCCCTTGGTCTATTATATTTAACCAACAAACCAGTTTACAAGCTAATTATTAGATATCCCCAAAACTCCTAACCAAAATCGTGTTGAATGTGTGAAGAGTAGAACCAGGATATATATGTAACTAATAAAAAAAAAAGACATCATGATCAATAAGGTGATATTTAATCAATCAGGTTTTTAAAGTTCTGTAAAAACCCTAATTAATATGTTTTACCACTTAAACCAGTATGACCTTGTTGGTTTTCCAACCAATAATGATCTGTTTGGCCAAAATTGCTCAGGTTTGGTCCCCTAACCCAAACTCAGGCAGCACAGATGCTTAAATAAAAAAAACACACATTCTGCAATCTATCTGCAATATAAACATGGATGAGGTCCTAATCCGAGACTAATTGAGCCTCGGATGTAGGTGTAGAAACGTCATGAGAGTGTATCGCCCGTTGATGAGGACCGACCCCCCACGCGCTACTTGAGCAGGTACCCCGAGCACTCGCTGTTCCCTGACAAAATGGTTAATTCAGCGTGTAAGGCTTAACACGGTGTGTTAGTCTGGAGAGTCGCTCGTTAAGGGGCGGCTGATTGCTCCTCACACCGCCGTAAAGCCGTTCCTCGGGCGCTGGCTGTCATATTTCCTCCTGAGCTGACAGTAAAATCTCCTGGAGAGCGTTGCGGCGGGAAGGATGATAAAATTCAGTGCAGCATTCGCACAACCACGCACTATGACACACTCGCTAAAGCGCCTGGTCCTGGCGTGGAGGCAGAATTAGGCCTCTGCTGCTTCTCACCGGCGCTAATGAACGGACGTGAGCTGCTTAAAGAGATGCTCCCTTGTGGCCACATCATCAGAGCATCATCAGGACCATGGCGATCTACACGAGAATTTCAGAGAATAGTCTTTTTCTCATTGTTCACCCTCCTCTCTGGAACAATAATGACTGGACATCGAATCGTATGCCTTTATTCAGGATCCAACAAAAAATTATATAAAAATTTGATTACAGCACTGTTTTATCGAATTGCTTTGATATATACATCTTTGAATTGTTTTATTAACACTATATGGACAATTGTAATAGGACCGTTCTCCTGACCACTGAATTTAGGTGTCTCATTTAGTCTAACACAGGTGGACAAACGCAAACACTCACTGTGGACACAACACTCACAGTTGCATGCTTCCAACATTGTGAGAATGGTTTGGGAAAAGCTCTTTTCTGTTTCTGTGTGACTGACTTTGAAGGGTTGATTCGTATGGAAGACCTTAAATGCTCTTCACGGTCCATACCTCACCCCATTCAACACTTTTGGTGTGAACCACAGCTGAAATTGTGATTCAGACTCATTTTCCTTGTTTCTAAGCTCAAGTGCAAAAGGCAACATCAGTCATGGTATGGATGAGCATCAGAGCAGCATGGGTGACCTGCAGACATTCGGTATGCTGCATCAATGTGAGCTCTTGTCCCGGATAGTCCATTTCAGCATTACTACAACATGGCCATGCTGCAACACGGGGAACAACTTAATTACAGCGTAAAAGGCAGTTGTGTTTGAATGAGTGATGGCATTTGGAGGTTATATATTTAAATGAAGGTATTATTATAAAGTGGGGTTTGGGGCGATTAAACATCTGAAATGAATATGTGGAATGTATATAGTGTGAGATGTGACTACGGCGTCCAAGCGCTCACTTTCTTATGGGAATCAGTAGGTTTTCTAAGGACACCATAAGGAATGACGGAGCCGAGTTTCAGCTTTGTAGGTATTCGCCAAGCGCCAATCCATCCGAGGTGTTGCGTTTGATGACGATAGCAAACAAACAATCGAACGTAGGACAGCGAGAACCTGTTAGTTTTTTCAAAGACAATGTAGGGAATCATGGTACCAATTATATGTAAGTACTCAGGAAGTGGGAGAATGAGTGATGGGTGAGTGAGTCTGTGAGGGCTTTGCCTTTTATAGATAAAGCGATACCAACTGCAGATCTGTTTTCTATTGAACATGTCTGGATCTTTATGACATCATGAACTTAAACACTCAGCTGAGCTCCTTTTAGCTTTACGTTTGTGTAATGATTTAACCCTTTGATCGTAAGGTCTGTGAGGTGGGACAGATTTCCCAGCCAGTTGATCTACACTGCGTTGGTCACATGACTGCGTGCTTGATGCTAAACCTGTTGGCATGATATCCACAAAGAGAGAGAGAACAAAACAGGGTTTTTTTTGGTTTCATCAATATTAAATCAGACAAAAATGCTTCTTGAGAAACATCAGCATGCAGGTTTGCTCCAGTGTAGATGGATAATGATGAAGCGGTGAAGCTCTTCCCCTCGAGAGGGTTGATTTAAGCCGTATGTTTGTACACTGAGATTAAAAGATCTCTCTGCAGCGAGCGGCTGGCGAGGGTCCAAGCCTGCGAGGCCGCCATCGATGCTAATAAGGCGGAGAAAAAGCAAAGTAAAAACATGTAGGTGATTTTATTTCACCTGTCCACAGCGTTAATTACCGCTGACATGAGGGGCTGCCCTTCTGATTGCATAATACATGAGTTTAGAAATTACAGAATTAAGAAAATGTAAGGAATATGTATGGATTTCCGGGTCGGAGGGGCCTGGAGCGAGCAGGGGTGTGTTGGAGAACAATGCTGTATGAGTTAAAACCGAGCAGGAAAGAAAGCAAAGTACACCATTAATTTGGGCTCATTTAAAGGTTCTCATCGAGCGCTGAGATGCTGCTGGAAGTCGGTGTGTTAATGAGACAGATCTTTCACCTGAAATGATGCTACAATTACAAGAACAAAAGTGCAAGGTGTGACAATTTAAGTGAACATGCTTTGTCAGTGTCTCAAAACTGCACCTTTGAGACAACATATGCACAGAAATGCGTTTATAAAACGAGGCTCGATGTCTGGATTTCGGTGGGGGTGCACATTTGCCTTGTTATGGCGTCCCCCCGGCGCTCGCGGTCCCACTAGGACGCACATTTTTCTGGGCCAGAAAATCGAATTTGGACTCTGAACAGAATGTCTTTAAGAATAGAACAGCACTGGGTCACATTTCACCCCAGTCTTCAGCTTCATATTTTGAACGTTCAGCCGCTGCATCACACCCCAACCCTGTTGTTTTAGATTTTATACCTATATTAACGTTAGGTCTTATAAATAACGCCTTTTTCCTGCTTTAGGTTTGTTGTTTCACTTGGTGGGAGGGTCTTGTTAGCGGTTCATGCAGAGGATTTTCTACCTCAGGCATCCGTGATTTGTAATATTGAATATCTGCTAAAAAGCAGAAGTCACACTCGCTGATTGGCGCCGGAGTTTTGGTTTTCTTTCCTGAAAGGGCGATAATCTCGTCTCACCTCAGCTGTCAGACGAAAACCTGTTGACGATTGTGGTGTGTCAATCCCGTTTGATTAACGGTGACGGAATCAAACGCAGAAGGATTCTGATCTGAATATGTGAATAAACGGAGGAGTCGTTAGGGTTTTATTCATTTTCATAGGGCTTTAAAAAGGTCCTTACATGAAGTTTTCCGGACGGTTGAGGAATTAAGAAAGTAAAGATGAAACTGTAAGTGTGAGAGGACCGTGATTGTAACACGAGATATACGGTCAGTTAAAGTTGGAATCGTTGTGAATGCATCCTTTATTATTTAAATGAGCTGAGGTGGTTTTAAATACTGTGTTCCCTTCTTCCTCTTCTTCTTTTTCTATTGGCTGTTCCCATCAGGGGGCACCACTGGGTATCTTTATTTTCCGTATTACTCAGTGGTGAACCATCAGGGCCTGCAAAGTCTTCTCTGAAGATCTAAAAATATCTGCATTACAGACTGATGTTGATAATATTTTGTGCATGAATGCTTCCTTTATTGTGTTTACCTCGGTTACGCCACTTTCAGATGTGTGTTTCCTCATTCCTCAGCCAATCTCATGGTTGCCAGGATGCCCTGTAGCATTAAAAAGTGTTGACCTTCAACCAATCAGATTTTGAGTCATCGATACTAGAGCCTTCTAGAAGGCCTACGCTATGTCGGCATAATTACGCTCTCTAAATGGAGAATACTTTGGATAAGCAGACCCCTAAGCCAGTTAAAACTTATTACAGAAATACAAGCATCACCTTTGATGGCAAAAGAAAAGGACTTAATGGAAACTCTTTTTAATGACCCACCCTCCCCCAGGCTACGGCGCTACCATCACAACGACTTATTAATCTGCGCTGCAGCGGTTCTTTACACGGCATTTTTGCATAATGAGATGTTCTTATGTGGGATTTGGTAGCTTTGTGGTTCCAGTGTTGGGCTGTCAATTTGAAGATTGGGGGTTCAAATCCCAAGTTCCCTGAAGTTACTGATGTGAGTCCTTCAGCAAGGCCCTTAACCACATTGCTCCAGAGGGCGCTGTCCTTGTGTTCTGACCCCAGCCATCAAGTGGGAATATTTGTATGTCGATTAAGATAAAAGCATCTGCTAAAATGACCAAATGTAAATGTTTATGTGGCCATAAAATAGTTCTTTACCCAATCCCAATCATCCTCCTTCATCCACCCCAACCACCTGCATCTCCTCTTTCACCACATCTATATACCTCCTCTTTGGCTTTCTCCTCCCCCTGCCTGCCTGGAGGTTCTATTCTCAGCATCCTTTTGCCAAAGGAAACCTTGTCTCTCCTCTCTACATGTCCAAACCTTCTCCAAAACTCATTCCTAATCTTCTTCACTCTCAATGAGAATCACATCCATCCTTTCACTCTGTCAGGTCCTCCTGTTACAGACACTACACATATTATAAACACTGTCATGACTCTTCAGAGATGGAGCCCAATTTAAAAACCTTAAACATTTTACTTTGCGTTCTGTGGGATGCTTTAGATGAGAGATGTTGTCATGTGATTGAAAAGAGTGAGAAAATACGACAAGACATGTCTGTTAGCATCGGGTTCCTCAGCGTGATGTGACCCAAACTTCATTTCTGAACGGGAATGTGATTTTTAAAAATGACTTCATGTCTATTAGAGAAACTGAAGCAAGCAATAAAGTTTTGTGTTTGTGAGACATCATTTCAGCTCCGTTCCAGTAAAACATGTCATGCGCCGGGTGTCTCTGAAAGCCTTCTAGGCATTTATGTGTTTTTGATGTTTGGTGGGCGTTGTGACCCACCGCGGCGGGTTTAAAGCATTAACAGGGTAAAAAAGCAGGAGAGAGACAGCACCATCAGCTCCGGTCTCACCAGCGCCGAATTAAAGGAAGAATGATGGACGGCTGAGGCGCAACATCTAAACGCCGCCTGAAAGCCCAGCACCTTGTTTGGCCTTTGGTGCTTTTGTCTGGTTGATCGAACTGTTCAGCTGTCATGATAAAACACTCGTTTTATTTTGGAAGCGTTCCACTGGTGCCCACTCAAGTTGGACAAAAATGCCTCTTGTTGATGGACACGAGGCTTTGTTCAGAGACCGCACTGTTGAGTCTGATAACACGAGGGACTGGATTAGGATTCTGTCTGATACCTTTAACTAAGTTTTTTATTTTACATATATGTGTATATGTGGGCGGCACAGTGGCTTAGTGGTTAGCATGTTCTCTTCTCAGCACTGGGGATTCCTGGTTCGAATCCGGTTCTCCGGTTTTCTCCCACAGTCCAAAAAAAAAAGGATTCGAGGTAAATGGGCTCCTCTAAATTTCTCCTGTAGTTTGTGTGTGTGTGTGTGAGTGAGTGCCCAGTGATGGTTTGGCACCCTGTCCTCGGTGTATTTGCCCAGCGCCCGAGACGTTCTCTCCTGGATGGGCATAAGTGGTTTCTGAATGAGGTTATATATTTAAATGAAGGTGTTATTATAGAGTGAGGGTTTGGGGCGATTAAACATCTGAAATGTATATGTGGAATGTATATAGTGTGAGTTGGGACTAC
>JAOUQT010000033.1:315730-326188 GCA_025769995.1 Xyliphius kryptos
ACACACAAACAACAGGCGCAGTTCAGCATCTACACCATCACACGCTCACCTCAGCCTCCATCCAGCTCTTCATCTCAGAGCTCAAAGACAGCATGTGGGTGCCGAGGCACTTTATACATTTAGATACAAATAAAAAATAATGAGCCGACCTACAGCGTAGCATATGGCACACAATTGCATCCTATCCCAGCATAACGTTGCTCATTCTATTTCTGCCTCGCAGCCATAAACTCCGGAAGTATTCCTGTAATCAGCGTGTTGTTGAGCAGTCTGTATAATTTTTCTTCTGTCACTAAGAACATCGGATAGGTCGTCTCTGAAGGAATCCCAAAGTCGGCGAATGAAGGATACAGCCATTTTGTGAAATTCCAGAAATCTGTGACTGTATAACATTGAAGAAATTGTGACGTGGTGGCCATGTTAGGAAAGTGGGTGGGGCCCCATCAGGGATAAAGTGTTGGTTTAAAACAACTATAATTTTAGAACTACAACGTTTTTGTTCAGTGGAGCTGATATAATATACACTGAGAGTAGAAACAAGGCATATACATGATAAAATGACCACTAAGTTTATATAACTATAGAATATTATGCATTAATTCACGCCAACTGTTTTTGGCGGCCGACTGTCGGAACAGTTTATAGAGATTAAATATAAGCAGATGTTATAATGTTTATAACTCCCTTGAGAAGACCAGGCTCACAGTCTCTGTTCCAGTTTATTCCAAAGGTGTTGGATGGATACCTCACCTCAGTCTTTATGGACTTTGTCTTTATGGCTAAGCTCCATCGGTGACACAACCATAAAGATCCATGAAGCCTCAGAGGTCCACCACCTGGTTCTATCAACACCAGCCACCAGAACCTGTATTTATGCAGATCCACAGAACCCTGAGTGAATGATTCAGAAACATCTCACCTCGTCCAGAAATCGAATCTTCATCATGAAACACAAATCATAGCTAAATTGTTTTTACCTGATCCTTCAGTAATCCTCAGCATCAGCTCGCCGCCCTGGAGAACTCATTACACACAATAACGCCGTGCTATTGTGGCTCGCCGTAATTTGGTTTTCAGCGTTCACAAACATACAAATCATATTTTTGGTGATTGCTTAACAATTTTCAATTTGATTGCGTTGATTGGATTAGATTAACCTTATTTACAGTCTCATCCAAATCGCTAACAGATGATTAATAACTCTCACTGCGCTTCAGGTGAGAGAGCAACACTCACTAATTATTCAGTCAGCAACAGGAGCCTCGCTCAGCTGGAACCTGACCCCAAAATGTACAAACATCCATCCAACCCTATAAAAACCCAACCATCCATCAGTTCATCGCCTCCATCCATCCATCCTTTTATCTACTTATCATCCATCCATCCATCCTTTTATCTACCCTTCATCCATCCATCCATCCATCCATCCATCCATCCATCCTTTTATCTACCCATCATCCATCCATCCAGCCTTTCATCCATCCTTCCATCTACCCTCATCCATCCAAGCAAACATTACAAAACCCACCCATCCATCAGTTCATCGCCTCCATCCACCAGTCTGATTCTCTATTCATTCATCTATTCTTTCTTTAAACGTATCTTTTTATATTTATTCAACCGTCCACCCTTTTATTTATCTGTCTCTTCTTTAATCTGTGCATCCACCCGTTTAACTCAGTGCCTGCTCAGTTTTCTTTCTTTGATCATTTACTTCTTTCTTTACTTTCAGCCTCTTGACTTTGAAACCAAGAACTATTATAACCTGACTGTGGTGGCGACAAACATCCGTGCTTCCTCCACCGGCGGCCCCTTCATGGACCAAACCACCATTAAAGTTGTGGTGGAGGACGCGGACGAGCCGCCGGTCTTCTCTAAAACCACATATGTGTTTGAAGTTCATGAGAACGCCGCTATCAACACTGCCATTGGGACTGTGACCGCGCGAGATCAGGATGCTACGCGCAGCCTCATCAGGTACATATATAAATACATATATAAATGAATTCATTCATCTGTTTTTATGAAACAACACAGCAGATAATAATTATAATAATACATGTTGGTAATAGTAATAATCATTTGAATGCATTTATTTATATTCAGTAAAGCCAATTTAAAATCTTTTAATAATCTATATCTTGGGTCAAAGAATGCAACTTTTGCTAAGTAGTGTGCACTACAGGAGGGTAAATATGGCAGGATTGATGCACTGCAGGTGAATGATGGGATGTTGGCACGACACTCTCTCAGTGTTTTACTTCCTGCCATGTTTCTGTAGTCGATTCGTCCCTGAAGCGTCACAAGGTCACCTTGGAAAAGGTTATACTGGCGATTTCTCTCTGTCCAGTCCTCCGTTTCATTAATTCTCCAGTGACTTGCTGCGTTTCCAAAAAACACTCAACCGATTGTGCAATTACAGCGGCACAAAGAAAGAGGGCTGTTTTTTCCTCTGTGGGTTTCATCCTGAGACTGTGTCCTGACCACTTTGTCTTCAATCGAAACCCAACACCGGTCCTTCCCAATATTCTAGATTTGTGTGAAACATCTGTCTGATTCATTTTGTACAGACATGATTCAACGTGATATGAAGAGCTGACGTGTGAATTGTGATGTCACAGTTTGTCAGTAGGGGTCAGTCTATCAGGTCCATCACAGCTGTGTACATCAGGTTTACAGTCTGCTGTTTGATATTAGTGACTTTACTCTCGGTTTTAAACTCAGTGATTTGAGATTTCATTTAAAACACGTTGAGCTGTTCTTCATAAAAACATCACTTCATTAAGAAAGATATTAATTAATTCATTCAGTCATTCAGTAACTTCCGCTCAATCCTCCATGAGGGTCGTGGTGGCGTTCCTCATGCCCATCCAGAGAAGAATGTCTTAGGCGCTGGGCACTGATCCATCACTGGGCACACACCCACTTACACACACACACAGACTATAGGGGCAATTTAAAGCAGCCAATTTACCTTATTTTCTTGTTTTTGGACTGTGGGTGGAAACCGGAGAACCCGAAGAAAAACCATGCGGACTTGAGTAGAATGTGAAAACTCCCAGTGTGGGGATTCGGGAATTCCCAGTGCTGAGAGGAGAACATGCTAACCACTAAGCCACTGTGCCACCCAGAAATATATGAACTGATTTATTTATTATGTTATGAATAATGAAAACAATGTGCCTTTACATTTCTCTTCATCATGTCCACAGAGACATGAAGACACCTTTACTCTGATTGATTTGTGTAAAAAAAATGTATATAAAAAACTTTTGCTAATTCATTTAAAATGGCATAGCTGAGGTCAGACACTGCTGTTGGGGAGGAAAATAATAATAATAATGTCGATTTTGAAGCAGCCCATCTGTCCGAAAGGTCCGTCGCTGAGGTTCCGCGTCGTTGGTTCAGCTTTGCGTTTTAGTTCCTTCTTGTTAAGTTGAATTACCTTCATCCCTCAGACATCCAGCACATTATCTTCAAAACCTGATCAGACTGATTCTGACGCTGAGAAACACATTGTTTTCCAATATTTCACGGCGGGCTGCGGGATTCTTAAGTGAATTTCGAGGCATAAAGTGGCAAAGTCACTCTCCCACCCGCCTACCGGCACAGATAATGTCATTTAAAGGTAAAAGGCACTTTGCAAATGGAGACGCAGGAAAAAAGAAAACATGTCAGTCTCACACATCCTTACACCTTCAGTTGGTCCAAACACAGATCTCCTTGTATTTCCTCAAATCAAATCAATCTCTGCTCGTCCCCCTGCTCACTCCGCCCTCCCTCACGCTTTGTGCTCCCCCCCCCCCCCACTCTTTTTGTCCCTGTCTTTCCTGCTCACGACCTTCTTAGTTTTCTTTCTTTTTCTCCATCTACACAAAAAGCCCAAAGCTATACTTAATGCACTGGAGCGTGAGACATTGCAGGTAGAAATAGACCTGCATTTTTGTGTCGATTGTTTTGCTTGTAGCTGTGAAAGCTCAGAATGGACTCCAGAAAACCGCTGGCTTTTTTTTCTCCGTCAGCCCAGATTTTATCAATCTCTTATCTTTATAACCTGGAAAACATGCCTGCTGAAGTTTGTGAACACCCAACTGAAATATAAGCACCTGCACCAACCTCTAAATCGTTTTAATGGCTTTCCGCTGTGGGAATATAGAAAGACTGAAAAATTTTCATGAATTAAAAATGTAAAAGATTTTATTTTGATTTCTTTTTTATCACAGGAAGTGGATGTCCTGATTTGTTATTTTCCTTAAAGACCTATTAAAAGTGTAAATCTGTGTTGAATGCGTACTCACTCTGTTTTGTTCATCAGTTATACCACCTGCTAATATTTTCTATAAAATAAAAGTATAAGTAATCAGTGCTGAATATGAGACTCTTAAGCATTCTCAAGTAAAAACAAAGGGTCTCCAAAGGAACCAGAGTGTAAATGTTGGGGTTCACAGTATCATGAATTAATGCAGCTATAGAGGAACGGGTACCAGAACAGACCTAGAACCCTAAACCATGTGGTCATCGCCACCATATGACCCAATTTTCTTATGTTATAGCTTGTACCCCTACAAAAGACTGAGGTGGAACCACTAAAGTAGATTTATATACAATGTGAGAACATATATAAAGATTCTGGTCCTTAAGGAGAACTTTAATTAGCACCCGGGGGGGAACATGAGCGTATAGATCGGTATGTATATAATTGTAATTTGACGCCGCAGTTCTCTGATAGGAAATAGATTTAGAAACAAGTCTGTTAAATATTTAATTTTGTCCTCGCTGCATGACGCGATGCAGAAGTGGAACAGAATGGCGTGTGCACCGTTTGCCTTTGTTATTAGGTCAGTTATTCCACAGGGAGGGTCACAGATGCAGTTTATTCAACACTGCTGTGGGACTGCGCTCATTCAATACACCAACATAGAGACCAGAAATCAGAGAACACACCCAACAGAGCCTTCCCCAAACTGTTTAAACCACACCTGAGTGCCTATGGCTTTGATTTATTCTCATTACCACAGGGGATCAAATCTGCGTCCTGATACTCATTCACATTCCGTGTACTTTATTCTAACCTGGACTTCTCGAGGGCCCTCCCTCAGGGGGGGGTGTCTTAAACAACATTCATAAGATTAAATGTGCATCAAAATTCCAGTCCCTGCATCAACGTCATGGAATGATTTGTATTTGGATCATAACATCGCTGACCTCACGCACCATGATTCAGGCAGAGCATTACGTAACCGACCAGAAAGACGAAAAGCTTGGTTCCTAATCTCAGAACTCATTAGGGATTTAGTTTTGCATCTCCGACTCATGTTCTCTGCAGCTTCTGTTTAGATGGAGGATGTGAAACCCGGAGCCTTTAAAGGCTTTGCTTCATCACACGCTTCAACCTGACCTCGTTACACTATTAAACATCTCACAGGTTTAGAATAAGAGCGATTCCGTGGAGGGATGATGCAAAAAGATTGATTTAACAAATAAATAAATAAGAAGACCTGTCAAGTGTTTTTATTTTACCACCTGAATGGACTTTTTTCCTGATTTCTCCCTCTGTACCGCCTCAGTTTGATTGACACATGGCAGAACATTTCAGGCTCCGTCTCATGGAGCTACATAAAACTACCAGAGCTTGAAAACCACTCAAGCACCTGGAGAACAAACCCTCATGAGGTTAGAGTCTGTGTGTGTGTGTGTGTGTGTGTGTGTGTGTGTGTGTTTTATCCTGGGATTGGCTGTTATATTCACTTATTTTGGAAAGAATGAGCCAAACTTTTCTTTTTTAGTTTTAACACCAAATTACAGAACGTGTTCAGCTGAGACCTGCGTCATCATGTTCTCCTCATCGCGCTTTGATTGCAGTAAACTTTTAGAAGGTGTATTAGTCGAGGGCGGCACGGTGGCTTAGTGATTAGCACGTTCTCCTCTCAGCGCTGGGGATTCCCGGTTAGAGTCCTGATCTGGGTGGAGTTTCCATGTTCTCCCTCCCCGTGTCCGCGTGGGTTTCCTCCGGCTTCCTCCTACAACCCAAAAAGTGTGTGTGTGTGTGTGTGTGTGTGTGTGTGTGTGGATATGTGAGTGAGTGTGTGCCCAGCGATGGATCGGCGCCCTGTCCTGGATGTATCTGCCCAGTGCCTGAGATGTTCTCCTCTGGATGGGCATGGGGAACCCCACTGTGACCCCAGTAGAGGAATATGTGGGAGATAATGGATGGATGAATAGTTTGTCGAGTACATTTAATTAATAACAGCTGGATGTCCATTAAACTCGTAATGGTTGTGTAGATTGAGGTTTTAATTTCTGGAATAACTAACAATATTATTTTATTAATTTTATTTCATTTATCTCGTTCACTCGGACGGAACGTCGGCTGACATGCCTCCCAGTTTTGATCCGGCGGTAAATTGAGAAGATAGAATGCAGCGGAATCTTACAAGCTTTTAATAAAACCTCGTGCCACATGATGATGAAATCATGCCACAGGTACGAGTAAGTCGAATTAATGCTGTTCCACGATGACACACGGTGCAAAAAAACATTTGCAGCGCTGCTCTCGCCGTGGCGTTAATGTCTATCACAGCCATCACTCATCCTCAGCCTGTGTTATTAAGGCCCTGCTGATTTTACTATATTCTAACCTACAGGAACCGGCTGATGGATGGCGCGGCGTTAAGCTCGGCCTCGGCGCCGCGCCTTTATTTGGTTAGACGTGAAGTGAATGCACATTTCATTTGGATCTCTGCTCTGATTCTCCACTCTCCTTTCCCTGACAGGTACGCCATCGATCGGCACACAGACCTAGAGAGGCAGTTCAATATCCACGTGGACGACGGCAAGATCACGTTAGCTAAACCGCTGGACCGCGAGACCTCCACCTGGCACAACATCACTGTGACGGCCACCGAAATTCGTAAGTGTTACATCCGGATTTACAAAGTTAAAGTGAAAAGTTAAAGCAGATAAACAGAATGAGCAAAATGACAAAAAGGGGTGTGGTTTTAGGCAGCGATAATTCAGTGTACAGTGGCACCTCCCCATGCACAAATGACCCAAAGATCACAAATTATCAAAAAAAAGGACTAAATTTATCAACTATTCCATTATGGGATATGGAAAGTTGGACACAATGACTGGGACATGAACAAGCTTTGTAACAGACAGCATTAAACCTCAAAATGCCACCGTTTGGCTGATGGAACTCACCAAAAGTCTTGCTCCTGTCCCATGGCTTTCTCTCTTCCTGTGGCATATAAAGACTCCCATTACCGCATGCTTTTCCAACAATATGGACGTAAAGAAGTTAACGAGAGGTGTTTAAGGACTGCTTCCTACCAGGTCAGAATTCCCTTTGCTGCTCTCTGGTGGTCTCTTCTGCCTTTCACTCAAATCTAAATGGCTGAATGTTGTTATTAAAGACAGCACCCCCCCCCCCACAGTCACTGCGGATTCATCCTTTTCATCCGACTCGGTCATCCCTGCCGTTTCATAGCGCCCTTTTCACTGTATTTCACCGGTGACATCACACGATAACTTCCTGGAATTTCCGTAGAGACCTCAGGCTTTTCCTTCAATCGAATAACTTTCACTTATTTTGTCTAAACCAAACGCAGGAGAACTATTTAAACTTTCTGGCTGATTATGTAAAACCGAGAATTAAAATACAATGACTAAACACTTTGAGTTTGTGACCATGCCGCCTCCAATCACAGATAAAAGCAGATCTGCGATCCAGAGAACACAATTTCAAATTAAAAGCTCTGGAGCAGAACTCCGGAAACCTCGTTCCATATGTATAGCATTATTTTAATTCAGAATGAGACGCTGTGCGAGTTCGGGTGATGGAGCTCGAATCAATATTCAGCAGAAGTGCAGAGTAATTGTTTCAAATTCGTCTGCTCTTTTTCGTCTGAGATTAAACCGAGCTAAACAGTGTTCAGCACAATTAACAGCCGAGTCCAAAAATCTAATATTCTTTAATGTTACAGGAAAATCATGTAAGTACGGCCTGTTCCCATAGATACGCTACATTCTCCTATAAATTATATTCATAAAGAATGTACATTACATACCGGCGCTAAATCACAGCTCTGCATTACACAAAGAAACTTTTCATTCGCTTATTGGTAATTTCTCCGGCAATTTAAAAAAATGTTTTTACTGGATGCTGCAGGGTTTTACAGCCGGCTCTGATTCTGAAGGACGTGGTATCGTTTGGTGAACTCCAAACCCAAATTTTGGAAGCACCACTTCTTTGATGTAGATGAGCATGTCCCCATTCTGCCATAGATGGCGCCATCACAAGAGTTGAATTGCTTAAAACAGAAGTTTTCAACTCAGCCCGGGACCCACATGTTGTCATGGTCATTTAGTCACTTTTTAAAATACAAAACGAATTGTATATAAAAAAAATAGCCTTAAAAACACATTTAAACATACATATACATACAAAGTGACTTTTAGATCAATTACTTTAATAAAATGAAAAAACTTTTCCTCAATGAACAAAAATCCACATTTTAAATACTTATCACCATGAAATTAAAAAGAAGGTACAACTGGTAAACGAATGGTGGTCACCATGGCAACGAGAATGCTGCGCATGTCCGATGCGTGCCTCTCTCTTTTTTTCTCTCTCTTTCTCCCTCTTTTTCGGGATGAAAGTACAAAGTTTGATTTTTCATTTTTTAAGTGTACAGTGGAACCTCTGTTTTCATTACTAATCTGTCCGTAAACAATCGGGGAAATCCGAAATTGATGAAAACAGGCGTCTATTTCCATTTAAATCCAGTTAATTTATTATAGAGACTCCAAAATACAGGGTGGGCCATAAGTATGGATGCGCCCTGATGAAATGGAAGTGGTTGCTAAAGTGGTTGCTTATATGCCCCTTACCGTTTGTGGCATATAAGTACATGGGAGGGGAAAACATTTGAGGTCAGGTGACGATCATGGTCATCTGCAAAGCCACTATTTTGGATTTAACTTTACTTTTTTCAATGGGAAAGGGGTCATGTGACACATCAAACACACACACACACACACAGAATTACACAAGAAAAACAATGGTGTGTCATTAATGCAGTTTATTAAATATTCAGATATTGACACGTTTGTGACATGGAGCAATGACAGCAACCCACTAATAGATGTGCACCACATACCACCTGAAACAACGGATGTTTTCCCCTCTCATGTACTAATATGCCACAAAGGGGATATCAGCAACCACTTCTATTTTGTCAGACTCTATCTATACTTATGGTCCACTGTGTAGATAAAACACATTTTAAAAAATATATTTTTTGTGTTTCCTAAAAAATGGCTTTTAATTTAGGAAGGTGATGATTTTATATATTCATTCATTCATTCATTCATTCATTCATTATCTTCTGATTAATTCTGACAAATTTCAGCGATCTTAATGGCGCTCTGGTATTTTTAAATATTTTTTTTCCTTCAGCTCGATTGTGTTTCTGCTCTGGGTTGCAGGATTTGGAAACTTTTTGAAGTTCCATTACAGTACTAAAGGTAAAACGTTAATATCCGATTACATCCAAAGTAACCGGCAAAAACAGAGACGGAACTTTCGCAGAGAAAATTGCCAAATCCGGTGATATTTAAAGTCAACGGAAACTGATGTTCCACTGTATTTATTTCTTACAAGCTGTCCGCGAACCAAAAGTGGAGAGACGTTGGTTTAAACCTGCATCAGTTTAAATGCATCACCACGTCATGTTTTCCAGCTGATGCATTGACACATTGATTTCTATTTTTTTCCCCACCGCTTCTGGTTAATAGTTCCACATCAGGACCTCTGGGCCAGGACTCCCAGCTGAGCTATTACTGCTGTAAATAATGTTTTCATAGTAAATGAATCAATCCAACTGAATTATTCCAGCATATTTTATAAGGCGCTTATTAAAAAGGCCCTGTTGAGCAGGCTTCAGGCTGTACGGTACAGATGGAGGAAGGGGAACATGACAGAAACAGATTCATCATCGTCATAGCACATAGCATAGAGCCGAGAGTTGAACATGGGGCACACAAGGGCAAATCCATACTTGTAAATTAGAACATGGAGAAAAGCCAAATAACCAGATGAACAGTGCAGGAAACAAGGCACAGGGGAGCACGGCAACGGGATTTACAAAGTGCAACATCAATGCAGCGGTCCAGGACGAGGCACCAAGCACAAAGCACTGCAGAATACGAGCGGTCAGGTCTGTTTAAAAGGACCAGAGGTAAAGTAGGTGTGGGAATAAGCTCATAGCTACCAGGGGGCTAAAAGAGGGGGGTTTAGAGGTGAACACTTATGGTGTGCAAGTGAATGAAAGTAACTGGATTATTTAATTGCGGAATGCGTTGAGAACAAAAGAACATCAATGTAAATGATGATCTCATGGAGGTCTGGATTTGGAATCCGACTCAAAATCAAATGACCGGCTGATCCAACTTCAG
>JAOUQT010000033.1:328758-342249 GCA_025769995.1 Xyliphius kryptos
AATCTGTTGTACAGCATTTTTGGTAAAGCCTTGGCTATTTTAAAGGTGCTAGGTAGGTAGGGAGGTGGTAGCTCAGTGGTTTGGGTGTTGGGCTAGCAACCTAAGGGTTGTGGGTTCAAATCCCTGGTCCACCGAAGTTACCAATGTGGGTCCTTGAGCAAGACCCTTAACCCTCAGTGCTCCAGGGTTCTGTATGACCCTGTGTTCTGACCCCAATCATCAAGTTGGGGTACTTGTAAGTCTGCTAAATGACCAAATGTAATGTAATGTAAATGTAAACTAGCAGAATACGTGTGCTGCGCTCCGGTGGAGAACCTGCTAACAGCATGAAGGTTAAAAGGCAGTTGTGTTTGAATGAGTGATGGTGTTTGGCGTTTATATATTTCAAATGAAGTTATTATTATTATTATAGAGTGAGGTTTTGAGGCGATTAAACATCAGAAATGAATCTGTGTATATGGTGTGAGTTGGGACTACGGCGTCCACACGCTCGCTTTCTTACAGGAATTTACCAGAAGGTTTTCCAAGGACATGGTAAGTTTCAGATTTGTAGGTGCTCACCAAGACCCCAGACCATCTGAGGTGGTGGGTTTGATGGCGATAGTGAACAAACGATGGAACGTAGGGAGGAACCTGTGTTTCCAAGGACATGGTAGGGAACCACAATGCCAAGTTTCAGCCTTGTGGATATTGGGTAGCAGGAGAAACATGAAGAGAACATGCAAATGACCGAGGAAGGATCATCTCCATGCCGTGTAATGGTGTAATTGTGTGTTGTGTGTTGCAGACCTGCAGACGACACCCTCGTTTGAGTTTTACAGTCTGTCGGAGAAGGAGATGGATTACAGGATCCTGTACATGGACGAGGATCAGGACCGAATGTACGTGGGCTGTAAGGACCATCTGCTCTCCCTGGACATCAACAACATCACCCACGGAACACTAAAGGTCATTCTGCTCACTGGTTTTGGGCGGTGCAGTGTGTAGGTTTACTGATTTAAAAGGAGGAATGAGTTTTAATGAGTTTGTTCTCCTCGTGATGTGAGGAGCTGCTGGTGTGTGTGAGCTCTGATCACGTAATCTCATCACCTTCCTGATGAAAGACCACATTAATAATGACTCCATCACGGCTCTGATTCCAGACAAAGACGTGGATTTAGTGGCGTTCCCCTCAGGGGGCGTTGCGCTGCGTGAACGTGATGTTATAGAGACGCAGAAGGTTCATTAGTGAGATAATGGTTCAGATGATTTACAGAGAGCGTGTTATTAACCCCTTCATCAAATCACTGCATCACACTCTGCAGTCACAGAGCTATTGGAACCCAAACGGAACAAACAGTGGAGAGGGGGGCAGGGGTTAGTGGCACATTTCGGCGCTGGGTAAATACATCCAGGACAGGGCACCAATCTAACACTGGGCACACACTTACTTACACACACACACACACACGGACGACAATTTAGAGTAGCCAATTTACATTGAATCCATGTTTTTGGACTGTGGGAGAAAACCGGAGAACCCAGAGGAAACCCACACGAACACGGGGAGGACATGGAAACTCCACGCAGATCGGGATTCAAACATGGCCCAGTACCTGCTGAGTAGAAATACCTCTCACGACTTCACGTTACCGCCGCTAAATCATGGCACCTGTTCTAAACAACTCAAGTTTAGTCCACAGAGTTCAGTCACAGACTTATTCAACCATTAAACCTTTTACTAGTAAAACTAAACTCAGCACTCACCACTAAACACATACCTACAGTAAAGCACGGTGGAGGAAGCTTTAGATTGCAGGGGTGTGTCTTTTAACAGGAACTGACAAACTTGATTCTGCCAAAACCTGAAACGAAGCTGGATTAAACTTTTATTTTTAAATATTCTACTTGTTACAGCTGCAGAGACTGGAATGTCGCTCAGTGTGATGGGGGAAGGGGGGGGGGCAACTCAGGTTGAGCGAATCGGCGGTAATAGCATTTAAACACAATCATCCCGAATAGAAATAATAACCACCGAATGCAAATCTGATTAAATCCATTCTTTTTTTTACTTTCCTTTAAAAGCTGCTGCGTTGCATTATTACCATTTTTTAAATGTCTTTATTTTGCGTACAGTGTGAGCATTTATAAATATTTAATGCTGCCTGATTTGAGCTCATGACTTTAGTGCACGGCGCAGGAACGTTTGGGTGCAGCACTCTGAATGCTTCTGATTGGGCACCACATGTTCACTGAGTGATGTCACTACTACAGCACGCAGACCGCACGAATGATGATATGCTTCTGGCTTTGTGATTATGGTCATAATATATGATAATTATAATAAGAAGCGAGGATATGAACGAAGCTCCCGTGGCCTGATTACAGTCCTAATTTCCAAAATCTGGGATGAATTAGAATACTGATTCCCAACCGGCCATCTGTGTCTAAGACTTTTATTCTGAAAACACGATAATTATAACCTTCTTATAGCCACACGCTTTCTTTAAACTCTACAGTATTAACGAGGAACTTTGCATTACCGAGGTG
Source organism: Xyliphius kryptos (assembly GCA_025769995.1). NCBI lineage: Eukaryota > Metazoa > Chordata > Actinopteri > Siluriformes > Aspredinidae > Xyliphius > Xyliphius kryptos. The sequence goes on from JAOUQT010000033.1 coordinate 331,288, forward strand.
TGAGACTGTGGGGTGGACACATACTTTTAACCGTACGGTGTCCTTGCATCCTCTCATCCGGTCCAGCATCTGATGATTAAATAAATGAGCAGGATTTCCGAGCATGTCATCGTCGTATCAGACAGTAACAACACAAAGAGTATGTAATTTAAACAATGTATTTTTGTTTGGTTTTTGCTCAAGGCTTCAGATTTTATTAAATTACAGAAAAAATACATCAAAGTAAAGCCCCGGCTAATCGACTGCATTCTGAGAATCAAAAGATTATGATTTAGTTGTGTTTGCTTTTAGAAGCTGGATTAAAGCCAGGTTCGGAAGCCGGCTGAATAATTGCTTGTAGCAGAATGTATTAGAATTCTGTTTCCTCTCATCTCAGGAAACCACAGTCAGATCTCCAGAGCGATAGTGGCCATCAGAGTGCTGGATATAAACGATAACGCTCCTGAGTTTCCCACCGAGTACGAAGCCTTTCTCTGTGAAAACGGGAAACCTGGTCAGGTAAGAGAACAGACTCAATTTCATATGAATTCAATTCAAATGAAATTAAAGATGACGTTATAAAGGGGTCTTAGATTCGAGGATTATGAAAAAATCTGTGTTTAATAAACAAATAAGGACCCCTCCCACCTGATACTGAGACCAGAACCAAAGACCTGATACCAAACAGAAGACCAGCTGGTGCCATGACCTGGACCGGTACCATTTACTTACTGATACCTAACTGAGCATCGAGCAGGAATTCTCACAAATGAAGTTCAGGAACTGTATGAACCGAGGGGAAACAAACCAGCCTTGTGTCTGGTTTCTTCTTTAAACAAACCGTCCATCGTGAGGAGAGAGAGTTCTGACATACTGATGAACAACGAGAGAACGCGTGTGAGAGGAGCGGCGTGGATGAGAACCTTCAGTTTCAGAGAAGAGCGAGACAGATTCATTCTGCGTGGACTTATGACTCTGCAGCAGCCTGTTTGTGATGAAGAACACAGTGTAACTGATGTGTGTGTGTGTTACAGGTGATCCAGACCATCAGTGCGGTGGACAAGGACAATCCCGCACAGGGACACACCTTCCACTACAGACTGGAGATGCTCAACAACCCCAATTTTACCATCAAGAACAATTTAGGTGAGCACTTGAATCACAGTGCGTTTGCAGGTCGTCTCATTATTCAGAAGATGGTTCCATGTTGGTTTTGTTCTGATTTTACACTCTGGGTTTTAATGCGGTGTTCACTACCATCAAAAAATGGTGTTTCCAAAAATCTCGTCCATCAGGTTCCGTGCTCATTGAATGTCAGAACCTGAATAGTTTTCTCTGAATCTCTGTGTTTAAAGACCTGCACTCAGGTTATTATCAGTCTCCACCAGGTGAGTCAACATTCACCTCCTCAGCTCCTCCTCCACTCAGTGCAGCAAAGAAGGAGCTCCATCTCGCTCTATTTTTAGCTGTTTTTTATTTTTATTGAACTGAAGTGTCCGTGCAGATGTTCTGAAAATGATAAAAAAGTGTTTTTGTTTTATTTTTACATCGTGTTGTTTCTTTTTCACAATAAAAATATACAGGAAAAAAAGAAGAAAGCGCGTTAAAAAGACTGAACCTCATCTCCCATAAAACCTGACAATCTGACACACAGTCTGACACACAGACAGAAACAGTGAGTCAGAAAGACACACAGACACAGTAATACAGTGAGACAGACACGCAGACAGTCAATCAGCCAGACAGACAGACAATCTAACACACAGTCAGACAGACAAATGCATTCAGACACACTGACAGACATTCAGACACATGCAGACAGACAGACAAGCAGACATTCAGATGGCCAAATGCAGTCAGGCAGACTGACAGACATTCAGACAGACACAGGCTGACAGAAAAACAGTCATTTAGACAGACACATGCCGACAGACAGACAGACATTCAGACAGACAGACACATGCGGACACGCAGATGGACATACATTCAGACAAACACAGGCAGACAGACAGACAGACATTCAGACACACATGCATACAGACATACATTCAGACAGACACATGCAGACAGACAGACAATAGGACATTCAGACAGACACATGCAGACACGCAGATGGACATACATTCAGACAGACACAGGCAGACATTCAGACAGACATTCAGACACACATGCATACAGACAGACATTCAGACAGATACATGCAGACAGGCAGATGGACATACATTCAGACAGACAGGGTGGCAGACAGAGAGTGCAGGGACGTAAAGATGAGGAGTGCGGTGCAGCCGGAGGTCAAAGCTTCTTTTTATTTTTCTTTTTTGATGAATGGGATCTCATTCATCTGTTCTATGAAGGATTTGACCTTTAACCCGGCGCTTCAATGGGGTGTTGATTGAGAACAGAGAGGCAGATGAGAGTGATTTCCTGCTTCATTCAGCTCTCAGGATTCTCCTGTGTGCGATCTGTGGAAGGTTTAATAACGCCACGCTGAGCTAAGGCTAAAGGTAATGATTAGATAGCGCTCAAAACTGTAATTACAATTTGGAAGAATAATTACACTCCAGACACAAGGCTTATTATTTTACAAAATTATTGGGACAGGGGGAGCAGAGAGGAACGGCCGGAGAACCGAGTGCTGCAGAGCGTGCACCATCAGCTCCGGTTTTTACTGATCAATGCAGATTAGAAATCAAATAAAGCACGATGCACAGGGTTCCTTCAAATGCTCTGAATGTTCTCCATCAGAACCAAACCTGAAAGACGTTCTGTAGCAGTGATGACCCGCTGTCCAGCACTGATACAAACTCAAACTCTAAACCAAACTGTTGATAAGATAAACGAAACACTGAATGTTCAAAACCTCTAGGGACGTAGTTTAACGCGACCAGCAACAAATTTGGGTGTTAAAAGAGACTTTGGGTGACGTATGTCCACACTGCCCAAAGCTTTTACTAACCCCACTTGCGGTGTGTGTGTGTGTGTAACTAAATTACTAAAAATTGTATCATGGAATTTACGTCAAAAAATAAATAATATGGATCAAAGCATTAAAGTCATTCATTTATTTTAAGAAGTGACGGGTTCCCCACACCCATCCAGGGGAGAACATCTCGGGACAGGACAGGGAGCCAATCCATCGTTGCACAAACACTCATTTACACAAACACACACACACAAACACACACTATACAGGGCAATTTAGAGCATTCAATTTACCTGAAACTACTAACTACTGAGCCCCCTCCGTATTTAGCCATTTTTTTACCTTGAACATAAGATTTCTCATTTGTATTACATGAGAAGAATCAATTTGTATGTAGGTTTGTCTTGTGTGATCTATTTTGGTGAGACTGTAGTTCTGAGTCGGACTGTAAATCTAACGCTCCCGTGGCGTTCGGATGGAAACGTCCTCGTCCTCTGAGTCACAGCTTTGGATCGATGATATTTCTTTTCTGAAGCTTTTTTTTCTTCTTTCTTTTATCTCGGAGCTGTTGAGAAGCAGATGGAAGGTCACTAGATTTTGATAGAGAGCCAGAGGCGATAAGTGCACTACGATGCTCCTCAGAAGTGAAATAATAAAGCTGAAAGTAAGAAGAGAGAGCAGAGACGAGCTGAATATCCAGATCTGTACAGCGTGAGGACTGCGGACTGATCAGCATTACACTGATGATGATGATGATGATGATGATGATGATGATGATGATGATGAAGATGACTCAGGCTTTTATTACATCACATTTCTGATCTCAGAACTCTATATACAGGGTGGGCCATAAGTATGGATACACCCTGATTTTAAGTGGTACCGTTTGTGGTACATGGGAGGGGAAAACATTTGGGGCCGGGTGACGCCCATGACGGCCATCGGCAAAGCCGGCATTTTGGGTTTTTCAACGTGAAGGGGGTCATGTGACACACCAAACACAAAGAAAATTGCACAAGAAAAACAATGGTGTGCTCATTTTTCACGTAACTTTTATGCATTATGGAGTTGTTGACATGTTTGTGACCTGGAGCGATAAAAGTAACTCACTAAAGCATGAGCTCAGAGTGCTGCCTATTGTGTTGAATTGTCAACTGCTACCCCAGGCCTCATGTATCCATTGTTTCATCTGGCCTTTTTTCCTGGATCTTCACAGAGGACACCATAGCCTTAGTCAAGAGTGTGAGAAGAGAATTGTGTTGACAATTCAACACAACAGGCAGCACTTTGAGCTCATTCTTTAGTGTCAATAACTCAATAATGAATAAAACTATGTAAGAAATGAGCACACCATTGTTTTTCTTTTGAAATTCTCTATTTGATGCGTTACATGACCCCCTTCCCATTGAAAAAAAGTTGAATCCAAAATGCCGACGTTGCAGATGGGCGTCACCCGGTCTTAATGTTTTTTTCCCCTCCCATGTACTAATATACCATAAACGGTAAGGTGATCTCAGCAACCACTTCCATTTTATTATGATGTATCCATACTTATGGCCCACCCTGTAGAATACAGAACACGTCTCAGAAGAATGGAAGCTGTTTACTGGGGGAGCATCTTAAACGTGATGTCATTAAAGCTGCATTTATTGATATTTATCACCCGCGTTCATACTTTCTAAACTTTGTTAGCGCACTGCTGCTGCATCACGTGATCTACAGATGCTTAGAACCGTAAAGAGGATTCAAAATAAGAAACATCAGCATGATGGACAACTTCCTTCCTGCTTCAGTTACAGCACACAATAAAGAGGAATGGGGCTGTAATTAGGATGATGAAGCAGCTGGAAAGATTGGCAAATAATTACCTCCTGATATTAAAGAGACAAAAAAGAGAGTCACCTTTTGATTTTTTCATTAACATGTTTATTAAGTTGAGGGAAGTCTGTGGGGTGTGAAGCATTCTGTGCCGTGCCAGGTACGTGGCATGTTTGCCAGGACGTGCTTTGCGTTCAGCGTAAAGGTGATGCGGTTAGACCGGATCAAACCCGCTGCTGCTGAGGAAACCTTCGTGATGAGGAAACTCATTTCCGGAGCTCATTAATTCCACTCATTTGTGTTTTTTGGGAGATTGGAAGCTGCTCTGTGGACAGGACTACTGTAGGTGTAAAGTGCAGGTTTCCGTCTGTTTTTGTGATTGAAACCATTACAAGCTTTTTAAAAATGAAATGGGAATGAATGTTTAGTGTAACTGTGACATCATAAGCTGTTCTTAATAAAACTATTTCATTCTCAGATAACTCCATCAGTATCCTGGCCAAGCACGACTCATTTCGGCGTCAGAAACAGGAAGTGTACCTTCTGCCCATTGTGGTGAGTGATGACGGCGATCCGCCCATGAGCAGCACGAACACGCTGACCATCCGAGTGTGCGGCTGCAGCAGAGACGGCGTGGTTCAGTCCTGTAACGTCGAGGCCTTCGTCCTGCCCATCGGCCTCAGCATGGGGGCGCTGATCGCCATCCTGGCCTGCATCATACTACTGCTGGGTACAAAGATCCACTTATATACTGTTACACTGCATTTACATTTACAAAATCACAAAACAAAGCCTGTTTTAACTCAAATAGATTTCTAAACAATAAATAAATCATTTTTCTTTCCTTTTTTTTAAGGAAATAAAAAAAAAATTCACAATATTGCCAGAGAATTTTACTCATTCATTCATTCATAATCTTCGGCCCAATCCTCTACAAGGGTCACAGTGGGGTTCCCCATGCCCAGATACACCCAGGACAGGGTATCAACCTACAGCTGGACACACACACACACACACACACACAGACTATAGGGGCCATTTAGAGCAGCCAGTTTATCTTAAATGCATGTTTTTGGGCTGTGTGAAAACCCGGAGAAAACCCCGCAAACATGGAAGCGCCACCCAGATTGGGATTCATGCCGGGAACCAGCAGGGCAGTTTGTCGGTAAGATGCCTGATGAGGTTGTTTGTAATTCTTTATATTTTTGTTCTCTTGTTTTCTCAGCGATAGTCGTCCTGTTTGTCACGTTACGACGGCACAAAAGCGAACCGTTGATCATCAAAGACGAGGAGGACGTGCGAGAAAACATCATCACGTATGACGACGAGGGCGGCGGCGAGGAGGACACGGAGGCATTCGACATCGCCACCCTGCAAAACCCAGACGGGATCAACGGCTTTCTTCCGCGGAAGGACATCAAACCCGAGCTCAGCTACAGCGTCCGGGCCGGACTGAGACCCGCCGCCAACGGCGTGGACATCGACGAGTTCATCAATGTGCGGCTGCACGAGGCCGACAACGACCCCACGGCTCCGCCCTACGACTCCATCCAGATCTACGGCTACGAGGGCCGAGGGTCAATGGCGGGATCTTTAAGCTCACTCGAGACGTCTTCCTCAGATTCAGACCAGAATTTTGATTATCTCAGAGAGTGGGGGCCCCGTTTTCGGAGACTGGGTGAGCTGTACTCGGTGGGCGAGAGCGACAAAGAGACTTGATCGCCCGGCGGCCGCGTTGGAAAACAACTGTTACCTTTTATTCCAAACTCTTAGAGAAAGATACCAGCGTTGGTCGTCCAGAAGGGCGTGGACGAAGCGCTGGGGCTGAACTTCATCACGTCTGTAGTAGGAGCGTGTTTAGATTAAACAAAGTGTGTGTTTTTTTTATTCTTCACTGAAGCGCCGGATGGTTGCTGCTCAGAAGCAGAGGAACTTCCAAGACCTTGAGTCCACGATGGACATCGATCGAACGTGAAACCCGTGTGTGAGAGACGCTGAAAGACGACTTTTAAAGCAATATGGTAAAGATTTCTACATTGAATGTATGTATGTACAATTTAAGTCGGGACAGGCGCTGAAAACCGATCCGAATCAAGATCCCAGTTGGGAGGAGGTTTGATGTGGAGTGCGCAGATTTCCTAAAACGCCTGACGGCTCGCTTTATACACCCGTTTGTATTACCGCTCTTGTAAACATCAGTAGCCTATAAGAGACTGAAAACAATGTAGAAACAACGAGGCCTTCTTTTTACAGAAGCTTACATTAAATACGGTTGTATTTACTTTTTTGGACAGTCGATGGTGTTTGCTTCATTAGCGTAGTATGATTTATAAATATATAAATATTCATTGTCTCCTTTGTGCTCGGGTTTCAGATGTCGTGCCATTTGGGTTTGATTCTCTTTCAGAGCCTCCATTCATTCTTTAACATTTTGCTGAATCCTGCGATGGCGTTGCAGTAACGGAAACGTAACTCTTCATGCCGCCCTTTATTACAGAGGTACTGTGATCCATCACACAGGTTCAACTTCTGTAGCTTTAAACTAAAAACACAAATCAGTGCGGCCGGCGTTCCGCTGTACAGTTAGATAAGTCGCTTAAATTTATGGATCCGAATTATAATATTTATATATATTTTGTAAAGCTCCAAATGTTTAAAATTAAAGTAACTTAGAGTGAATAAAAATCCTTCAATGTAAAAATAAAAATATAAATACTAAATTCCCAGCAATAATTTAAAAGTATTTATGTATCTATTTATATATTTGGGTTCATCAGGGGTCTTTGTTTGGAGTTCAGCACCTTAACGACTAATCCTGAATTGTTAAGTTTGTAAAATCCAAAGTTTTAGATCCAAGAAGACAAGAATAATTAACTAACAGTTTAGTTTAGTTGGGTTTAACTAGTCCCCCGTATTCAGCTGTACTGATCTATAAACCGGTCAGAGAACGAGAACGAGCAGAACGAGCGGCACGGTACTATCAAACCATTCTGAAGGTTTATTTTGCACTGATGACCAGACCGCTGTACATCATCCGACTTATGACATCACAACATTCGAAAGAACTCCAAGCAGCACAGCAAAGGTCCTGAATCAGAATCGAGTGTTCGACTCGGCCGTGTAAAGTAACTCAGTTAATTATTCTAACGAGGTTGAGCTCACTCTACTTCACCCTCTTCGTTGCCTACGTCCTCAAAATGCTCTCATTACATTTGTTGTATGGACTTAACCCTTTGGAGTCTCTAAGTATTGTGGGTATATTTTAAAATATTTTGCTTTTTTATGTACAACATTAAACGCTGTTACTATGGTGACATTTGGTCACTTTTTCTCCTGCTTCCTCTTTGCTCCACTTTTTCTTGCTCTCTCCGCTTCTTTTCAGATTCTTGATCCCATCGTTAAAATGTTTATGGATGCATATGGACTGTTTCTCCAATTAGAGTTAGACATCATCAGAACCAGATGTTACTTTTTGAACAAAATTATAGAGAAACTACAAATTTCAATCCAGTTTAAACCCATACCCCATAACATACCCCTAAACCTAACATAAACCTAACCCTCTATACCCCTCATTCTAACATACCCCTAACCCTACATAAACCTTCACACACTTCTAACCCTAAACTAACCACAACCTAATCTTAACCCTAACATAATTTAAACCTAACATAATCTCTTCATCAGATATCTTGTCTGTGTCGTGATGTTTTAAACATCTGTTATTTGATCACGCTGGCGTGATCTCAGACTCCGGAGGGTTAACATGTTGCTGTAAGCTCTGTATCAGCTCTCTGTTAAGTCAGAAAAGTCATGAATATGAAGTAATTAATTATCATCATTTATTCTTCATGGACAGTATGGTATGAATACGTTTCTAAAGCTTCAGAGGAGGGCAGTAAAGACCTCAAAAGGTTTTATGGAAATGAGAAGTCGTCCTCATACCTGATATAAAAACAAAAAAAAAAGTCCATGTTTCTGTGTGAATAAACCCGGAGAGATTTCAGATGGAGAGATTTCTGAAAGCTACGGAGAGTGTGGAACCTGGTAGCCATCCGCCGCTTTAGTAGCCACGTTAGTTTGGGTGCTGCACTGCAAAGCTATAGAAGGTTCGACCTCGATCGATTCCTTTAACGCCGACTGTGGTTTCCACCCAAAAGTATAGAAGTGAACCTGTGTGTAAATATGATTATACTCCATACAGAATTACTGGAAACCATTTCAAGCACAATAGCTGTGAGAACCTTAGTTCATGTTTATATTCGGACCCCAGTTTGTGTGGAGAACCACAGACGTGTGTGTAACGTGCTCCGCTGTATGATAGTAGAGAAACAGAAGAAAAACAGATGTGTAGATAATCACCGCTGATGTTCTTATCTTTCTTTGAGGATGTTTGGTCTATGCACCTGAGCTCCTGCACACGGAGACCATGGGCGGGCCCTACAGCCGCGTGCGCCCTCCGTCCCGGTACATCATCCTGGAGTAGACGAGTCGGCGGTATAGACTTCACATGCAGATCATATTTTCTACTGTGCTTTACGGCTCCTATATCTGTATGTTGAATTATTTACTCTGCGTATTGTAATCTAAGATACTCATGTACTGTTTCCTACTTCTAAATATATTTTTATAAATAATAACAGACTGGACTTTCATTTCTTCTTAACTTCATTTCCTGTATAATTTCTTAGAGTGGCATTTACTTAAAATAAGTGTTATACAGGGTGGGCCATAAGTATGGATACACCATGATTTAAAAAAAAAAGTGGTTGCTGATATCACCGTGCTGTTTGTGGTGCATCAGTGCATGGGAGGGGAAAACATTTGAGGCCAGGTGACACCCATGGTGCCCATCTGTAAAGCTGGCATTTTGGATTTAACTTTACTTTTTTCAATGTGAAGGGGGTCATGTGACACATCGAACACATTATTTACACGTTTGTGACATGGAGCAATGACAGTAACCCACTGAAGGCTGTGCTCAAAGTGCTGCTCATTTTGTTAAATTAGCAACTCGAGTTTCTTCTCTCACTGTTGACGCACCGAGAAGAAATGCTACTACATACCACCTGAAACCACGGATGCCTGTGGTAGCATTTGTTCTGTGGTTTTGCTCTCGATGTGATAATTCTCTGTGTGTTTGATTTGTCACATGATCCCCCCCCCCTACCATTGACAAAAGTAAAGTTGAAGACAAAATGACTGCTTTGCCATGGGCGTCACCCGGCCTCAAATGTTTCCCCCTCCTAAGTACTAATATGCCACAAACAGTACGGTGATATCAGCAACCACTTCCATTTTTATCAGGGTGTATCCATACTTATTGCCCCACCCTGTAGAATCTTACGGTTCCTAAAAATTCATGACTGGGTACCCGGCTTTATTCACCTGTGGAAATGCAGCTGGATGATTTCAGGGTGAGTTTACTGCCCTGTTATTATTTATATATTTATTATAATATTGGATTTTTTCACTTTCATATAAAAATTTTCCAGAGGACACTTCCAAAGGACACTTCACCAATCAGGTTTGAGGAGGTGCAGCTATTTAAAGGTCATGCAGTGCTGGTTGTCACAGTAACCCGGCGTGACCTGCTGCGTGTCTGTGACTGCGTTGTTGTCCCTTTTCCCCCGTCCGTATTGGTTGCCAGATCTTTCTTTTCTGGGGTGATAACAACCTTAATTTCCTCTCTGTTTAGTAGTGTGTGTTTACATTTTCATTACATTTACATTTCGTCATTTAGCAGACGGTTCTATCCAAAGCGACTTACAAATGAGAGAACAACACAAGTCAGTGTCATTGGGAAGAACCAGCAACACTGTAGTACCATCAACCCCGCGCATAACTCGATCTGGCTTTTTTTTTTTTTTTTTTTCATGGCGCGTGTTTGTAGAAGAGATGGGTTTTGAGAAATCTCTTGAAAATGTTAAGTGAGTCAGCCTTACGGATATTGTTGGGAAGGTCATTCCACCATTTAGAAGTGGTGAATGAAATGGAGTGAGAATTGGCACCCCAAGCTTCTTGTCCCACACAGACTGCTCACACGGACTCAGTTTGAATTCCTTAAAAGGAATAAATACAGGGGTTAGACAATGAACCTAAAATAGCTGGTTTTAGACCACAATAATTGATTAGTATGGCGTAGCGCCTCCTTTTGCATCCAATACAGTGTCCATTGGTCTTGGGGATGACATCTACAAGTCCTGCACAGTGGTCAAAGGGATTTGAAGCCGTTCTTCTTG
>JAOUQT010000033.1:343109-356866 GCA_025769995.1 Xyliphius kryptos
AGTTGACATTGATAAAAATTGACCCCCAGGGGGCCAACCCCCCCCCCCCCCCTTAAAATGATCGGGGTTTTAGTGTCACTGTCCAACCCCTGTGTGTGTAAATATATTTATATATTAAACAACGTTTTGTATAATGATATTTATGTAATTCTTTTCATAAAATGTTATTCAGGGGCGACACGGTGGCTTAGTGTTTAGCACATTCGCCTCACAGCACTGGGGATTTGCGTTTTGAATCCCAATCTGGTTGGAGTTTACATTTTTCCCCGTGTTTGCGTGGGTTTCCTCTGGGTTTTCCAGTTTCCTCCCACATTCCAAAAAAACACAAAGGTAAATTGAATACTCTAAATTGCCCTGTATAGTGTGAGTATGTGCATGTGTGAGTGAGTGTGTACCCAGCGAAGAATTGGCGCCCTGTCTGTCTGCCCAGTGCCCGAGATGTTCTCCCCTGGATGGGCATGGGGAACACCCCCCCGCGACCATCATGAAGGATTAAGCGGAATGATTGAATGTTATTCAGTGGGTGTACATAAACCTACTGATATTTCCTTGTAAGTTCCTGCTGAAGTTTCCCCTCAAGCATTAATGGTGTTCTGATTCTGATCATCTGTACATAGACTCCTCCCCCTCACTGTAAAAACCTTATAATGTATTTTAGACAATTTTATGGAAACAGGAAGGCCTTGTTTTTTTCCAGACTGAGCCCCAAAGCCCAATGTAAGGTTCATAAAGATTGAACAGACCAACACTCTGTTATCATTTATTTAAACAGATCAAAGGTAGAACCCAAAATAGTTTAAATAGTCAGATTCATGTGTAAGAATTAGAATTAAACACAGAATCTCTGATTCATATGTTTTACATTTAGCAGATTCTTTAATCCAAAGCGACTTACAGATGAGAGAACAACACTGTTAGTAGTTCAGGAGAAACAGCTCCACTGTGGTATCATCAACCCTGCGCATTTCTCACTCTGGCTCTTCTTTTTTTCTTCCACGTTTGGATTTAGAGTTCAGATTCTGTTTCTGTGTCCAACATTTTTTTTTAATGTGTCTCTGCTGCGTCTGAAACCTGAATACAAACTCTGGGTTGGAAGTTTAAACTCTTTCAGACTTACAGTGAAAGTTGCAGATGGATTACATCATGATGGACCTCGGCTGCATGAGTCAGACGACACGAGCGGAGAACACATTAAACACGCCAACCAACACTGAGAAACATCTGCTCAGAGGCTCTGCTGTGGTTCTGCTCTGTCTCTGCTGTGGTTCTGCTGTGGTCCTGCTGTGGTTTTGCTGTTCTCCTTCTGGTGCTGTGCCTCTGGTGTGCCTCTGCTGTGCTTCTGCTGTGATCCTGCTGTGGTTCTGTGATATTCAGTCCCATTGGTGCACAGTGAGTTTTATTACTGCATATCTTGAACTTTGCAGGAACTGTTGGGAAAAGGCTTTTTTGGTATTGTGCTGGGGTGTCCAGGTCCACTGTACTTTCCAATGTGTCTTTGAGCAATTCCCTTAACCCTCATTGCTCGAGGGGTTCTGTATGTAATCCTGTATTCTGACCCCAACCAAGATGGGATACTTGTAAGTCTGTTTGGATAAAAGCATCTGCTAAATAACCAAATAAAAACTTTAAAAGTTTATTTATCATATTTTTGTAATGTTGTTGATAAAAGCAGAAAAAAACTTCATATTGTGACAAGAGTTCTAATGTTGATGAACGTGAAAAGAATATTGTTTGACATTTTTAAAATGGTTTGATAGAAAACAGAACTCAACGCTGTTAGAACTGAAAACAAGCCGAAGGACAGTCTTTTTATTTTTACAGATGAATCATGTGCGTCATGTGCTCTGTTCTTTAGTCTGACAGATGCTGACTGAAATCACGCCGTCACCTGCATCGGGATGAATAATACCTTCTAAAGACTTCAGCCCTGAGTCACAAACATCATCAGCATCCCTTCAGAAGTCGTTTAAATCCACATCAGACGTGGCCGAGCCGTTATTAGTGCTTCTGCCTCTAATGCCTCTCACTTTGATTCCTCTCCTCTCAGCCTTCAACTCGCTTCATCTGTTTGGAAGCGGAGCTGCTGCCCAGTCTGAGTGCTGTAATACCGTATCAGAGCAGATCTCAGAGGAACCGTCGGGATTTTTCATCAGACCCAAATCCTTTGTGTGTGCAGTTCTGAGTGTGTTAATTATCTCTCCCGCATCAGCTTCACCAAACAAAGCAGAAGCTCAGAGACAAAAACAATTCCCATTTCTGCTCACATCTAAAAAAAACTGCGGGGACTGATTTTATCTGCCTCTGCTCGTTAATCCCAGCCAAACATTTAGGATTTTTGCGTGTTATCACCCATCTGTCTTCTCATCTGTAACTAAAGTCTCAGGATGATCCCAGTGAATTTCTATGCTTACACTATATATTACAATGCACCTCTTAATCCGGTCCCATAACCACAGATGTATAGCCTCAGACACCAAGGCATGCACTTTGGTTACAACTTTGCGATCAAGAACCTTTTTAGTTCCATCATGCACAAAGCAGTATCCATCCATACATTTATTATCCTCGCGGTGTAGTTTCCCATGTCCATCCAGGGGAGAACGTTTTGAGGACTGGGCAGATACACCCAGGACAGGGCGCCAATCCATCACTGCGCACACACTCACTCACACAGCAACACACACACACACACACACACACACACACACACACTATACAGGGTAATTTGGAGCAGTCAATTTACCTAAAATCCATGTTTTTGGACTGTGGAAGGAAACCGGAGAACCCAGAGGAAACCCGAGGAGGACGTGGAAACTCCCAGATCGGGATTCAAACCGGGAATCCCCAGCGCTAAGATACCAGCATGCTAACCACTAAGCCACCATGCCGCTTAGCAAGATCCATAATGTTCCTTTATCCATCTTCATCCTGATGAGGATTATTTTATTATTGATGCTGCTTCTTCTCCGAGAAGCTGGAAATGCTCCTCTGTCCCCATGTGGTTCCCCCTGGAACCACAGGATGAGTTTCTTTTAGTGGACACACGTTATTGATTCTACTGCGTATCTGCTTACGAGGTATAAAGGTAGAAAAAGTGAAGTTGTACGATGCAATAATAAAATTACAAACCCACAGAAGTAAAACCCTGATTAAATATAAATGACTGCACCGTGTGGGATGGGGACTCCACCGATAAATAATTACCTTATTGATTCTGTAGATAATTAGTGTTCAGTGCAGCACTGAATAATCTTTTATTTAATTTTTACTTTACCGCTGCGGGTGCAAAGTTTCCAATGACTGATCAGCTCGAGGAGAGGTGGATCGGGTTAGCACTCCGTCTGTGTGTATATGTATGTGTGTGTGTGTGTGTGTGTAGTTTTAAAAAGGTTGTATTGATGAGATTATTGATTATCAGCAGAATTAAATATAAATAATGAAAAGCTACATGCTCTGCCTGCATAACTACAGTTTTTGGAATGTCTTTATAAATCCTGTAGTCGACACACACACACACACACACAAACTGTGAGTGAGCAAACCCAAAACAGACATGGGAGAACATGCAAACCACACACAGTAAAACATTCTGGTAAAAAAATCAAACGCAGAACTAACTTCCTGTTAAAGCAACAAAACTAAACATCAAATTAATAAAACACAAACTACTTCATAGAATAGTATCTGGTGATTAAAACACCGAGTATGGAGCCATTTAAGGCACGCCTCCTTAACTGCAACCTCTATATCAGAGGCCACACCCCCACAGGTTCAGAGGTTCACTGGGTGACTGATTTGGGATCTGGTTAATTAATTGAACCCACAGACACTTATTGTATAATTAAATATCATTTTAATCCTAATGACATCATTAAACCTTCCTCTGCTCACATTCGCAGGCTTTAAGTGATTTCCCATGATGCACTGCCAGGTCCCAATGAAGTGGCTTACATAAGTAAAAAGCACTCGCATGGTGTAAGTGGAATTTATTTCTTTATTTATTTTGTGTTATGTAACTGCGGGAAAATATAGAAGTACAGACCGCCACTTTCATTAGCGCCTGACAGGACGAGTGTGTACTTGACCTTTGACCCCTCACCTGTTTGCACGACCACTACACGCTGCTCTTCGTTCTGATTTATTTAATCCGTACATCATGCAAATGCTCTTCACGCTTCTTCAACATGCTCGTCTTTACTGTCGGCGTATTTTTACCTCCCAGACCTCAGAGTACACCTACAGCCTCCGAGTCTGAGTCATCACCGCCAGGTCAGTGTGTGTGTGTGAGAGAGAGAGAGAGAGAGAGAGAGAGAGAGAGTTACACATGCCCTTATATCATATTAAGAATAATAATGATGCATTTTCATTTTAAATGTTATATTTTTTTCTGAGACATTATTTTGATTTGCATATTAAATCCAGAATTTCCCTCCAGGATCAATCAGTTATCTATTCATCTTTGTTGAGAGCGCTAAACTAAGATTGCTATTTAGTGACTTTTAAACTTGCTTTAATCCTGTAAGTGTCCTGATTGTTTTGGTTTAGTTGTTATATACGTATATAACAACTGTCACTCATTAAGATTAAGGCTTTTATTTCACTTTGTTCTCCCACACTGCTTTCCCAATCATAGTGCTAGTCAATCGCTACCACAATTGTCTAATACTCACAATTTTAGCATATATCTATACCTTTAAACGCCAAAGCCCTCAATGACTCCACTAATTCTCTCACTTTCTGAGTAGCTACAAAGCTAAAACTTGGCTCTGTGATTTTCCATCACAAACTGCTCCTCACTTTTCTAAATTTGATGTTTCGTGGGATATCACCATCGAAAGCAAGACCGCACCACTGTGAAGTCGGGGTCTTTCCGAGTATCTACAAAGCAAAAACTTGGCATTGTGATTACCTAACATGTTCTTGCTCGCCGAGTACCTACAAAGCTCAAACTGTGCTCCATTGTTCCTTAGCGTGTCCTTGGAAAACCTACAGATAAATTCACGTAAGAAAGCAACAGCGTGGAAAAATAGGGCTCTTGCTTTCTACGTTCAATTGTTCGTTCGATATCGCCATCAAACGCAAAACCCCTCCAGTGTCCACATCAGGGTCTTCCCGAGTAGCTACAATTTGGCTCCGTCATTCGGTATCGTCTCCTTGGAAAACC
Organism: Xyliphius kryptos; assembly: GCA_025769995.1. Lineage (NCBI taxonomy): Eukaryota > Metazoa > Chordata > Actinopteri > Siluriformes > Aspredinidae > Xyliphius > Xyliphius kryptos. Next base: position 348,274 of record JAOUQT010000033.1, read on the forward strand.
TTCCGATGAATTCCTGTAAGAAAGCGAGCGCGTGGAAGCCGTAGTCACAACTCACACTATATTCATTTTCCTTACGACCACCTTAATGACCTTCACTGATTGTTCTCATTAAGCTTGAAGGTTTTGCAGCCTTGTGCAGGATCCTAATTCATCAGTTTGATTCGAATCCTCATCCCCTGGATCTTGTCCTGAGTATAGATCTGCTATCTGAAGGAGACTGCATGGAACATAAGACGGTTCTAGATGGAAATTGGGCCACAGCTATTTTTGCCCCAATCGATGCAAAAATGTTCCTCAGGAGAAACGTGAAAGACGAAGAAAGCGAAGTGCTACGTGCTTTATTTAGAAACAAAATGACAGAAGGAGACAGCGTAGCTGCGTTTGTGGTCTGGAACTCAAATAAAGCAGCAGATGGTTCATGTGAGTCTCTTCAGCGATTTGGCAATCAGAGCAGCACAAGTGGAGAATGCAGCAAGCTTTAACTGTGATATGTTTTATTCCGCACGCCTCCTGGATGTACAAATTACAACAGGAATCTGTTTTCCTTACGTGCGTGCTGCGGGCCAGGTTCCCAACGCTTTATGGAGCCACATCGGGATGGAAAACAGAGAGACGATGAGGATGCACACCATTTGCAATAAAGCTGAAGGATAGAGTGGAGATCAGACGCTGCAGATGTTTACATGCATGGCTTACACAGATGTCGATGTAGCATCAGCGGTGAACACAAACAAAGGAACGAAGCATCGCTGTAGGGACATGGCTTCTTCAGAAACATGTTGTACAGAAGTAAGACTGAGCTGCAGAAATCTCCAGGCTTAACGCTGCTACTCTTTCCAATATGTTTCATTTATCTTCTGAAGCGTCAGATGCACCGTGCAGCTATCAGAATTATGTTTTATTAGAGAGCATGCGGGATGGCCAGCAGACCTTCCAAAAGCACCATTTGTCTGGATAAATCCTCCATATTTGCACCCACATGGTCCGCGTTTGAGCCCAAGGCTCCAAAAACGCACTCCATCAACCAGGTGGAGAAATATGAAAGCATTTCCTGTCGAGAATTCTTCAGAAAGCAAAAGCACTTTACAAGTGCAGTGTGTTGAAAATCAATAGACTCTGACCAGAAGCTCTTCAGCGCAGCACTTAGTACTGATCAAGAGCTCGCCGTTGCTTATTGATGGTGGGACCGTCACATGACCGACCGCAAACCATCTCGGGGTTTGTCTTCGCGGAAGCTGGGTTCATTCGGTGCCACCTACGACTCGCCTTCCTATAAATGGACGAACCGACAGAGGCGGGAAAAGAGCTCCGAGTGTTTAAAACCTTTTATCGTCTAAATGGTTATTCAGATGGATTGATCATAACTATTGATCTGAGGATCGAACCGCATGCTTTTGAGTCTGATAGACTTTATCTAGCATGCTTCATGTGCTAGATTTGATTCTGGCCGCTGGGTCTTTACAGAACACGCATCTCTTGGTTCAGATTCAGGAGTAATTAGAGCAAAGAAATGATGAAGCATTTGCTCAGGTGGTGCAACGTTCCTCCATTACTCACGTGCATTACAGCTGAGAGAGGGGTTTACTGTTTAAAGCGTTGCATCATGAGGCGCGGAGGCCCTGCTGGGAAGACGCCCTTCGCTTTGATACCGCCATTTATATTTCATGAACAGGCTAATGCCAGTAAGTCCAGCAGCGATCCACCTGAACATTACACAGGTGGACAGCTGCAGCAGCTTCAGGTCTCAGACTCTATTCACTCTAAAGCCACTGGAATAAGACTATAGGAACAAAAGTATTGAGACACCTACGCATTACATCTACAGGAGCTTTTATAACCAAACTTTCACATTCCAGTCCAGATCAATGGGGCTGAGGTACAACATGTTTCCAGTGTCTTCCAGTTTCCAGTTCGTGGGTGTCCACATCACTAAGGATCTTTATTGGAACAACACCTTCTATATTATTTTAAAAAAGTGCTACAGCGTCTTGATTTTCTCAGAAGACTGAGGAGAAATCATCTATCTTCTTGTTTACTTCCAAACTTTCGCAGGTGCACCATAGAAAGCTTACTGACCGACTCTGGGACTGTACGGTACGGTGGCTCCACTCTGGTTGAAGGTCTGTCAGAGCATCACCGGCCGAGAGACCTGCCATCAATGACCTTTACCGTCTACTCTGTGTAGGAAGAGCATGCATCCTCATGAGGCACTCCTTTAACCAAAACCACTGAGTGTTTAACCTTCTATCCTCAGGAAGGCCATACCGAAACATCTGCCCCAGAATCAGTCGGCTCAGAAACAGCTTTTACCCAACATCAGTTAAACTACTGGACTTGCGTGCTCAACATGCTTGGCATGCTCAAACTGGACGTTTTAATGGTCATCATTACCATTTATGCATCTTACGTAATTATACAACAATGCCTTCCCTGCACAATATATGTTTTGTACAATACTGCAAATTATTACTCTTTGTATATCTACTATTTTACTAATTGCACTTCTGGTTGATGCTAAGCACATTTTGTGGTCTTGTACTTGTCTTATGAATCAATCAATCAATTTTATATGATTATATGATTTTGAAGTGTGGCTGTGAAAAAGTCCTCCAATTTACAGCCCAATCACCTTGAATCAGATTAATTAAAGTCACTGACTGATGGTGAGCTGCAGAGTCTGTTGTGAGTTCCATGTGGACTAATCCAGATCTCCAAAACCATACAATCATGACTTGGCGGACCTCGCTGTGCACTGAGGCTCATACCTGTGGGACTGAATGAACCACCTGTATTTTAGGATAACGCAGCCTATCCCAGTACTTTTGTAAATATTGTATATTTCACTAGTCAGTACCCAGATCTTAATCCTGTACAGTAGTTCTGTTCCGACAGGCTGCTCAGAATAAAGTATGTCTTTATGTCGAGGTGCAGCAACTACGAGAACTGTGAGCTTACTTTACACATGGAGAACCATCCAGAACCATTTCAACACTGTTTTATTAGTGTTTATACACTAATATATCTCTGAAACCCTTAGAAAACCAGGACTCTGTGGGTGAACTCATCCTCCTCGTCATTAAACAAAGTCTTTAACAAAAAAGGTCGTGTCAATTTGATTAAAAATACTCTGCATTCATGTAGTAATGAAACACAGCAGCAGATTAAAACCGGGTGAAGTCGGCAGACAATAGAAAACACACAGCAGACTGAATTTAGCTGCTAATTGGTGTAATTATAGTGGAAAAGCTTTTCGACGACACAGAGTCATTTTAACAAAGAACAAAGTTCTGGTGGATTGCAGCGTATGTTTGCTTTTTTTGATGCGAATCGGGCGCGAGTTCTGACCGGTACTGAGCTCTGCCTATGTTTATGCGACGAGGTTAACAAAAGGCCCCCGGTGAGATGATTATTTCCGAGCTCTGGAGGGCAGAAGATGAAACGGAGACAGGAAAAAGAGTAATGTGGTAAATGTGTCCGGACGCGTTCTCGCAGCGGTGCGGCTTGTTAATTAAGCAGAAAGACTTTAATCAAAAAACCGCGAGGATGAAATTAAATAAATAAATAATAAAGAAACTGGATCTGGATGTCTGCACGTTGCGGGGTGTGATTGAAAAGCGTACTTTAAACTAATTAAACCTGAGAGGAGATGTCAACGGGCCGGGCACAGATACAATTAACAAACGGAAGCACTCGTGCACACCAGTGCCAGGGCCTGATTGGAATATCACGCATTGTGGCTTTCAGAGCAAATACCTCCAACTATTTTGATTTTGTCAGACAGTAATCACTGCCCGACAGATGAGGCTTGATTACATCTCACGCTGCTGCAGGACTTGGGCATTTGATTAAGCTATGAGGTGTCTCGCGTAGGACGTTTAATGAAATGATGTTCGCACTTCAATTAAACCGCGGCGTGTACCTGAAGGTGATGTTTGGAAGTAAACAAACATAAGTAGTGCGGATTATCTGGAGGAAAAAGGACAGATGCTAAGATGATATTCGGCGCCCAGAACCAGCCGGAATGTAATCAAGGTTAATCCGAGAGAAACTCCGGGTTCTGATGGTGTGAAAGTAAAATACCATTTAGCAGCAGCACTCAAAATATTGGCCTGTTAGGGGCAATTAATCAGGGGTGAAGAGGGCTATTGAGCTCAGGATCAAAATATTGACATTCAGATGGTTCATTGATAAAATACCGAATGTGTGAGTGATGGGTGTTTAAGATTACTCGGCTGAATCATGTTGGACTGAATGTTTTAATAATTAATGGATTTGATGGTTTCATTTTGGTTATATGGGTTGGGTTCCATGTGACTGCATTTTTAAAAAAGATAAACCAGTCTGAGGACCAGAGAGCTGCTCATAAAAGAAGACAGAATAGAAAACAGATTTCAATCAAAGGAATTAAACACTGATCATCAAACAATACAACAATTAAAAAAATAAAAAATAAAGTAACCCCCAATGCAATCCATTAACCACAAAGAAATCAAGCCTCTCACATCGCTGACCAACCGGGGCTCAGGGTGAGGACGGGATCATGATAAATTATCTGAAAAAGAACATAAAGAGCAGAAATATAAAGACTGAATCACAAAATACAAGATGTTAAAAAATAAATAAAAAAACTGAAAACATTTAAAATAATAATAATAATAATAATATTTAAATAAAAGTTTTGGAGTTTGCTTTAAATTTCCATTCAAGTTGTACTTAAAAAGGTGGTTTGTCCACGACCCCAAAAAAATGTTACTGATATAGTACATATTTAAAAAAATTAAAAATTAAAAAATGGGCCGCCAGATGAGATAAAGATCAGGTTTGATGATACTACAGTGTAGTTAGTTTCTTGTGTTGTTGTCTTGTTTGTAAGTGGCTTTGGAAAAAAGCATCTGCTGAATGATTAAATGTAAATGTAATACATCAGAAAAATGTAAAAAATTATAAAAATATTTTAACAATATTTTTTACTTGTAATTTTCATTTGAAAGTTGTACGAAACCACTGGAATAAAACAGTAAATAAGTTACATTTAAATGAAGTACAGTGGTTTATTCACAGGACCAAACATAAGTGATCTAACTAAACTGCAACAAAATAAAAATAAAAAAACTGTATTAAATGGGTGTTTTTCAATAGTTTTATCTTAGTCCATATCACACGGATTCTGACCCTTTTGGTTCTCCATTATGTAGAGGCATTAGCTTCCAGTTCTTGGGTTTTTTTTTTGTGTTTTTTTTTTTTTTTTGGTAGTTTGCTGATCGGTTCCATTAGTTTTAGTTCCTCATTTTTCTGGAGTCAAGCTGTTTTCATGTCTACAAGCAAATTTATTTTAAGAACACTTTGGCATCAAAACGATGGAATAGAACTAAAGCTGTTCAGCCAGAATAGATCTGATGCCTAAAGTTAGCTCCTTTCATTTTCCACTGCAGCTTCCCGGAACCATCGGCATGAACCAACAACAATCAGCAGAATCATGAAGAAACATCAGGGATTTTCAGATGGAAGGTGTTCATCTCAGAATAAAAAAACAAAACAAGAATGATAATGTAACTAATGAACAAATGAACCACCATCAGACAAATAAAACCCTCAGGTTCCTCATCGTTCGACGCGTTTATGTTCTCGTTCTCTCTGAACTCCTCTGAGCAGAAATATAACCTTTTATGAAAAAGTTTAATGACTGTTTTAATCAGAGGCTCAGAAACCAGAAATAAATAAATAAAATATAATTAAAATCATTAAAAAAATAGATTACAAGTGTGCACTGTGTGTGTGGCTGGGGGGAGGGAGGTGGGAAGTACTGAAACCAAACAACACCAACAAACAACACGACAATAAAAAAAAAAAAAGGCTAATGCATCAAAGTAATCCAAAATGAAGTTCAAACTTCTCTGATTGTTAAAGAGTACCTGAGCTGTACCTCTCTGTGATTAACAGTTGGGGTGATCGGATATTTTAATCTTATACTAGGTGAGGTGGTCCAGTGCCAAAATGTCTGCCAGAGACCTCTTGGACTATAAGTGGACAGTGAAATGTATTGCTGAAGCTTAAGCAGTAAAACTGTCTGCATTTATCTTAATGAATCACCTCTCATTACTCACAACTTAACCAGGAACCCTCGTCCTCCTGCTGGTGGAGTCAGATGTGAGGCTCAGAAGCAAAGAGGGAGAGACTTATGAGAATGTTCTGGTAATTTACATCTACAGAACAAACTTATGCAATCATAACATCAAAAACTAGAAGCATTTATTTATTGTCTGTAGGTCTAACATGATCAGAACCTGACATGCTGTGGAGCACGAGCTGATGGTTCCTGTATGGATTAGTCCATCATGGTTAGATAGAGATCCCGACCTCATCTTGCAAACATTATTGTTGCATCCTCTGGTTTATATTGGATAAATGTATATCAGATATTTTGCCGATCCAGCGGTATGACCTGTATCTGTGTGTTTGATGTTTGGGAGGTAGTGGTCATGCACCTGATGGTCAGCTGGGAGTTGGATTCATGGGGTTTGGAGTATTTTTTTCATGGCAACCTCCACTGATTGCTGATGGCAGTGCTGCTGCATGATGGAACGGATGGATACTGTGGCAACTGGAATAAATCTGCATTAATAAAAAGATGAAACAAACTCCTTGTAATCATCAGAATGTCAAGGTCCTAAAGGTTAAGCGGCAGCGAATCTAAAACTGTCATAAATTCAGCAAAAGTTCCTCACTTGTTTATCGAGGGTTCAATTTTTTTCCTTTTTCGAATTCAAGACATTTGGCTTAAAAGACTTCAGTTTAGCCCCGCCCCGCGGTCTTCAGAGTTTGTGTATATGTCATACGTGATGTAGATGGTGGAGAACAAGCTAAGAGGTTAAAGCAGATGAACTGAATGAACAAAAGGACAAAAAGTGGTTTTGGACTGCAGTGATTTAGTGTACAGTGAGACCCCTGCGCACAAGTGACCCAAAGATCCCAAATTATATAAAAGTCAACAACATTGATCAACTTTCAAAGAAAATTGGTTATTCGTAGCGCTCACTTCATGCCAGACGACTAACACAATTATGGGATGTGGAAAGCAGGATTCGCACAACAGCTGGGATAGGAACGAGCTTTAATACAGACAGTATTAACCCTCCAACTGCCGCCGTTCGGCCGATGGAACTCTCCAAAAGTCACGCTCCTGTCTTATGGTGTTCTCTTTTCCCGCTACATAAAAAGGCCGCCGCAACCGCGTGCTTTTCCAAGAATATGGACATAAAGAAGTTAACGAGAGGTGTTTAAGAACCCGCTTCTCAACCAGTCAGTTCTGATGACGGGCTCACATTGTACTTTGCTGCCCTCTGGTGGTCTCTTCTGCCTCTGACTCAAACCTAAACGGCTGAATGTTGTAATTAAAGACAGCGCCCCCCACAGTCTTTTCAGATTCATTCTTTTTATCTATTTAAAAAATATCTTCTGAATCTGATGAACCAGCGCTGGAACATTCACAGTCCAATTTTCACTGCATTCAACCAGTGACATCACACAGTAACTTCCTGAAATTTCTGGAGCGACATCTGTGTTTTTTTCGTCAATTTACTTCATTATCATTTTGAAAGTCAACTAAACATGTTTTTTTAATGTTATATTCACGTTTACATTTTGAAAGCTAAAATGTTGTGAAATCTTCAGGGTGCTCCAGCAGGTGGCACTTAGCCAGACATGAAGAACCAAACAAATGGGCTTGAACCTAAAAAGTGGTGAGGAGGACATGAATAACCTGAAACCACATCAGGACAATAAACTCCATGTCAAATTTAGTATGTTCTCTTCCTATCTAGATTTATGTTTAAGGTATCTCAGTCTTTCATCTCTCAGGAGTCACATATGTAAATAAAAAGTAAGGTCATGTGAAGGACAGCTTTATATTTACCTTCTGTGCAGATTTGGTTTTAAAGCTGAGACATGGAATGATATTTAACCTTCTCCAGCGCGTTATTAATCCATTTTGTTTACATTTTTTTCTGCAATAATAATTTGGCACGTGGATGAAGATCAGCTCATGAACGCTGCACAGAGCCGAGCAGCATCTGGCTGAAAGCAGGCGTTTAACGCTAATTTACCAGAATTAAAGCCGTCGTTTGTTCCAGAACATCGTCTCTCAGGTTTAAATGTTTAGCCCAGAGGGAACATGGGCTTAAAAAATGCTCATAAACCAGCGGAGTTTAATCTGTTCTCTCTCCTTCGTTTTTCAAACAAAGAGGTTCAGGTAAACGTGAGGCATCCTGCTTTAACTGAATCCCGTACGCGAGCTGAAGGCCTGCAGCTGAACACGCTTCATCTAATGAGTGTGAGATCATTCTGAGAGCTTTTCTGATTTCCCAGCATTCAGCTGTAATTAAGGGAGCTGTTGACACCGCACTTTAATGCATGCGGCACCCACTTCAGTGCTGGGACTTTTGGCGAAACCAGACGTGACAGCCAAAATGACAAAGCGCTGGAAAAAAATAAAACCGCAGTGTCGATGAAACGCCTGGAGAATAAATACTGAGAAGATTTCTGTGTCAACAAACGTTTCTTGTGTGTCCGTTGTAAGTGATATGGGAACAGTAGG
>JAOUQT010000033.1:411396-422131 GCA_025769995.1 Xyliphius kryptos
GAATGCTTCAGCAGACCAAGACATTTTGGACAATTCCATGCTCCCAACTTTGTGGGAACAGTTTGGAGCCGCCCCCTCCTCTTCCTCATGACGGTGCACCAGCGCACAAAGCAAGGTTCATAAAGACATGAAGGACAGAGTCTGCTGTGGAGGAACCTGAGTGACCTGCACAGAGTCCTGACCTTAAGCCCATAGAACATCTTTGTGATGAATTAGAGCGGAGACTGAGAGCCAGACCTTCTCACCCAACATCAGTGTGTGACCTCACAAATGCACTTCTAGAATAATGGTCAAGAAAAGGGTGACGTAGCATCAGTGGCATCTAAGGATTGGGGGTTCAAATCCTTAGATGCAGTTCAGTTCCAATGAAGAAACCAATGTGGGTCCTTGAGCAAGGCCCTTAACCCTAATTGTGTCAGGGATTCTGAATTCTGACCCCAAACATTATTTGGGAGTCTTGTAAGTCGCTTTGGATAAAATTGTCTGCTAAATTCCCATAAACAAGGCAAGGCAAGTTTATTTATAGAGCACCTTTCATACAGCAGCAACCCAAAGTGCTTTACAGAGCAGCCAATAAAATTAAAAGAAATAAAAGAAATATATATAAAAACCAAAATAATGGATTAAGAGAAAGAAAAATAGAAAAAACAAAAACAAAAAAAAAACACACTCCTAAACTTTGTGGACAGCCTTCACAGAAGAGTTGAAGCTGTTCTAGCTGAAAAGGTTGGACCGACATCACATTGAACCGTACGGATTAGGAATGGGATGTCACTTAAGCTCATATGTGAGTCAAGGCGGGTGAGCGAATACTTTTGGCAACATAATGTATTTCTAAAGCCTCATTGTGTTTAGTATCCGGTGTGATTGCTGACTTTGTGCATCAGGAGCTCCTGCATGTTCCAGCCATATGGTGTAGGCCAAGAGGTGGAGATCATTTGGCAGGTTCAAAGTGTTTACGCTGGTGTGTGTCTGTGTGTGTGTGTCTGTGTGTGTGCCTGAGTGTGTGTGTGTGTGTGTGTGTGTGTGTGTGTGTGTGTGTGTGTGCCTGAGTGTGTGTGTGCTGGATCAGCCAAGATTCAAAAATGCCAATATGTGATGCATGCGGGAGCGGGAAGTGGCGCTCACTGAGGTGATTCAGGCTGGGTTAATCATGTCGCGGGAGGCCGGGCTCCAGCTCGGTCGCGCTTTGTAAACCTGAATTAAAAGAGCGGAGGGGCCGCGCTGCGTTTCCTGCTTTGGCTGTAAACAGCACAGTTAAGCGTTATGTTCCTCATTATGGTGTAAGTGGGCTCGCATATTCACCCGAAGTAGGTTAGACCTAGAAGTGCCTTCACCACTGATTAGCATGGCATCAACAAGCGTTTCCTGCCCACGCCAGCCTCTTGACGATTAGCACGTGCCTCAGATAATGAAAATGAAAGCAAAAATTGTGCCGTGCTTTTGGTCGCCATCCTCTGGAGAGCCGAGTGCTAATTGTACTGAAAAATGGACTTAATCGTGGCGCGCGGTGCACAAGAGCCCTCTGCGTCAAAGTTGATGCAAAATAAGGAAATAGTATTAGGACTAATTAAGACTGAGCAGAATGAATTATGCGAGTGTGCAGTCCTCGGGGGTAAATGCTAAAAGGAAACAACATGGTGATACGGTTGGGCTAAATATAGGTTCTCCTCAACTTCAAAACAGGTACTGCTGAAGCTCAGGGCTACACAACCATGTCAGTCATCTCACAATCCAGAACCAAAAAACACACTAAATAAATCTGCAAACATTCAACCCTCCATTTTATTATCTCATTGGTGTATTCTGAATGTGTCCCAATACTTATGCCCCTCTAATGTATTGGGCTTTTTGGTTTGTCTACATTTGCTTATGTCTGATTCTTCAGATTGTGAACAGCTCTGAGGGAAGATCTTTATATTTGGCTCAAGATGGTTCACTTGGTTCACTTCGCCCAGCGATGGATTGGCGCCCTGTCCAGGGTGTATCTGCACAGCGCCGAGATGTTCTCTCCTGAATGGACATGAAAAACCCCACGCGACACTATTAGAATAAGCTGTTCACTTGGGGTCGGCACAGTGGCTTAGTGGTTAGCACGTTCTCCACTCCAAATCTCCAAATCTGGAGCTGAGTTTCCATGTTCTCCCCGTATCTGTGTGGGTTTTTTCCGAGTCCATATGGGTGTGTGTGTGTGTGGGTGTGTGTGTGTGTGTGTGTGTGTGTGTGTAATTGCACAATTAGCACCTTGTTCCAGGAAAATTAATTTCTTCCTTTGTATACTGTACATCACTTTATATTGTTGCAATGACAAATGTGTGTGTGAGTGTGTGCCCAGCGATAGGTTGGTGCCCTGTCCTGAGTGTATCTGCCTAGCGCCCAAACGTTCTCCCCTGGATGGGCATGTGGAACACCCCCCCCCCCCCCCCGGCGTGAAGAGGAATGAAGTGGAAGGTAGTGAATAAATGTTCCCTTGGATTCAAATCTGTGCTGATCAGATTCTGCTGTAAATGTTCATGAAGTTTATTTGCAGTAAAACGTTGAAGTAACCACAGTCTGTAGGTCTAACGCTACGGTTAGGTCACATTCTATAGATGTGGTGCTCAGGGATCACGGTGAGCGAACATCTGTCCTGTTACTTTGCAGCGGCTCTGAAACCGTTACGCATATTATTTACAAATTTGGCACACAAGTTCATTTGGACTCAAACATGCGCCTGTTAGATTTGAGAGTTTGAAGATCAGTGGTCACTCGCAGCAGGACGTTCTGTGTTTACGGTCTGAAAGCGACCACCACATCGGCGTCCAGACACGGAGACGCGGCGTGGTTTGAGTGTGATGAGAATCAGCATTCAGAGAAGGAATCTCCACATCGTACCGAACCCTCCGTCTAACAGATGTGGGGCTTTGCTCGAACGAGCCGAGACGGTTCGACCCACCGAGCGTGTGATGACGCAATTAATCACCAGGGATCTCCAGAGACGCAGGGGGTGCTGCTGTTCACCAATCCAAAATTATACAAATGCTTTATTGATCTTCGTTGATTAGGGAGTCTGATCTGATACACCTCTGTGGATCAGACATCCCCAGTGTCATCGCACAAAATAAACTAAAACCTGCGCATCTTTAAAATGCTACTTTTTTTCTTTTTTCTAACTCCTTCCTTTAGATTTCCTGCTTATCTTCTCCTATTATGGCTTTTCTCCTCATGTGTGTATCACAGACCCTCTATAAGGCCCCAACTCTTTAAAACACCACTTGAATGTCTAGTGTTTTGTATTTACAGTGATTTTGTCTTGCACAAGCTGTTGCACATGTACACTTTGTGTTGAGTTGTGTGTTTGCTGTTTTATGAAGCACCTTGTTCCTGGAGAACGTTATTTCTTCCAATGTATACTGTACACCACTTTATATTGTTGCAATGACAAATAATGGAAGTGGTAGCTCAGCGGATAGGGTGTTGGGCTAGCAATCTGAAGGTTGAGGGTTCAAATCCCAGCTCCAATTAAGTTACCATTGTGGGTTCTTGAGCAAGACCATTAGCCCTCGTTGCTCCGGGGTGTTTGTTTCAATCCAAGTTTTATACTTGTAAGTCGCTTTTGATAAAAGTATCAGCTAAATAACTAAATGTGATGTAAAAGTGTCCCTGACTGACACACGGCCTGTAGGTGGGGCTAACACTGGGTGTCCTTCAAGTGTCAGGCTGCCAATTTTGCTGCCGTGCCCTCTGGTGGCTGAAGGCACCCTAACATTAGAGTTAATTTTATATTTATGTCAAATATATTTCCCTGATTCTCACAGTAAGTCCTAAATCCTGAGGTCATTCCTGTTTACAGCGCTTCTGATTCGCAGGTTTGATGGTCAACACATTTTTTGCTCTAACGAGGATCGTTTGTTTTGTTTGTTTTTGTTTTTCCAACAATAGAAGTTTAATGAATGCTGTGTGACCGCATCTGATTATCACATGAACAAACCATGAGGAGGATCTTGGTTTCACAGCTGCAACTCGGCTCTCAGAAATGTCATGTGCTCTGTGTATAAGATGCGCGTCGTCCCCTGTTTGTTCGGCATTTGCATAATAAACACGCTCATAGTGAGGTTAACAAATGTGACAAGATTTCTAATCCACTTTGGAAAACATGCTAATTTAATAAGAGTATAAAAGCACAGCCGGGACGAGCTCAGGTTCCACAGAAGCAAGGCTACATCCTGATCCAGTAAAACACGGTGGTAGGAGTCACGCCATCTTTTATTTACTAACAATTTTAAGTATGTTTATATCTATAGTACTCCTACACAGGTGCAATGTTTCCGAGCGACTTCACGATGTTCTAAAGCGAGGTGACAGCGGAAAGAAAAACTGCTTGTATTTGTTATAAATGAAGAAACCTTGTGATGACCAAGGCTCGCTGAGGGAGACATGCTTCTCGAGTTAACAGCTGTAGCGATGTTAATGTACAGAGTTTATGATATGCATTTCAATTCTCAGTTTAACACGAGAAGGAACAACAAATCAACAACTGATACACCATTTTAGTTCAGTCAATGTTTTTTTGTGAAAATCCCTCTGATGGATAAAGATCGAAGTGCTCAAAGGTCTTTACAGTTCCTTGCTGGTGGGGTCGCAAACCCGAAAGTTCGAAAGAAAAAAAAATAAGAGGTTCTGTCCAACACAACCGAGTGTGCGAGATCAACAGTGCTTACACTGCCAACTATAATTACAAAGCATGGTGATGGCATCATTGTGTTATCTATAAATTCCCAAACCAAAAGAACCAAAAGAACGAGATCGGCAGTACAAGCGGCCGAATTGGGTTTCCTCCGCAGGGTGTCCGGGCTCTCCCTTAGAGATAGGGTGAGAAGTTCAGTCATCCGGGAGGGACTCGGAGTTGAGCCGCTACTCCTGCGCGTTAAAAGGAGTCAGTTGAGGTGGTTCGGGCATCTGGTAAGGATGCCTCCTGAGCGCCTTTCCAGGGAAGTCCGGCTGGGAGGAGACCTTGGGGACGACCCGGGACACGCTGGAAAGATTATATCTTCCTGCTGGCCTGGGAACGCCTCTGAATTCAGCCAGTTGAGCTGGTGGAGGTGGCTGGGGAGAGGCAGGTCTGGGCCTCTCTACTTGCGTTGCTGACCCCACGACCCGAACCCCGGACAATCGGAAGATAATGGATGGATGGACTTAAGTTCCCAAACCATGGGTTGTGCATGACCAAGCCCCACCCCTGTTTTCCCTTTTGTTTCCTAAAATGTCCTCCAATTCATACAAAACAACAATTCCTTCAATGTTCTACAAATTCCTGCATCAGATAGCTGTTCTATCAGTCGCATATTTCTGACAAAATGTCATCGACCAAACTGCAACATGGCTGCAACCTTCGTTTCCCAACATTGGGAGACCTTCGGTGACATGCTTTCCATTGTTCTTAATCTTGGAGGCATAATTTTCATTGATTCGTTATCTTACACGTGATCCTTTATGAGGGTCGCGGTCTCCATGACCAACCAGGGAACAAAATGCGAAGGATTGGCGCCCCGTCCTGGGTGTGTCTGCACAGCGCCCGAGATGTTCTTCCCTGGATGGCCATGAGGAACACCACCGCAACCCTCATAGAGGATTAAGCAAAAGATAATGGATGTATAGTTGGGTTTGAAGTCAAAATAGATGCTACCATGTTTAAGTTGAGCCTGATTCCTTCACAGTGTGATGCTAAACAATTATATATATTTTTTTCTTAAAGTCTTAAATGTACGAATAATTCTATAGTAATTCTACGCTTAGTTGTTAAGTTCCATTCTGTAAGACATCTGTTTGTACTCTGTCCACTCTGTTCTCTGATGATCAGGACCCCACACAGCAGGTATTATTAGGGTGGTGGGTGATTCTGAGCTCTGCAGTGACCCGGACATGGTGGTGATGTGTAAGATATGACTTAAAGTCTAATAAATTCACAGACTGATGCTGTTTCTAAAGGTGTTTAAGGTAAAACTTAAACATTAAGGACCCTTTTCTGATTCTGCTGCTGTACTTCTGATGGAATCTCTTAACGATTTTTGGTCTGAACCGTGATATTTAAAGGTCCTCACTATATTGGGAAGTTCCTCAATTCCCTTAACTTCAATCCCCCTGGTAATGAAACTCATCGCTCAATGGTGACCAAAAGCAAAATGTTTTCTCTTTGTAGAAAATGATGGATCTTTGTGATAGAAGCACCGTCCCTGTTCAGACCACTGGTGTACCGAGTTTAAACTCCACTCATTTTCTTTATTTCCCAAAGGAGAGAGATTTTAATTCAGTAAATTGACTTTATTAATCTTTATTAAAGCTAGAAACCCATGCATTAATCCAGTATGTCATTAGGAATGTGATGTATGATGTATTGAATAACTAATTAATAATCAAATCAGTGACTAATGTGAGTCTGAAATGTGTCAGAAAAGTGAAGCTGGTTAAAAGTTAAAGCTTTACAGAAGCAGTTTGGCTCACAAAGTCTTTAAGGACTTCAAATAATCTTGTGAAGGTTCTGTGACGTCATGAACAGAGCTCTGTTTTCTTTAACTATTCCCTGATCCCTCTAAAGCGTGTAAAGCCAGCCAACACATCTTTTACACCCTGCTGGTCATGTAACCTTATTGATCTGTGTTTATCACAACCCTCATTGCAGCCCTGAATACATGAGCTAACGGACAGCGTTGATTGGCTGATTTGGGTTTGTTGTAGAAGATGCAACCTCCTGCTCTACTGCCTGGATTTTGAAAATGGAGGACTGAATCTTAAAAGACCTCTAAAGAGAAATAAACTATTCATTAGTGTGATTATATACACTGAATTATTTACACATCTCTCCTCAGATGGTGGTTAAAGATTTACGCAGGATCTCTTGGAGTTTTAAAGGCCTGATTTAAAGTTTAAATCCTAAATCTTCCAATTACAAGTCCAAAGGCCTGAGTGCTGAAGCACAACGGCTTTGTCTTCCTCAAATTTAAAATGAGAGAATTTCATTTCGTTAGGCACAAACAACAAAAGCTTTTCTTTGTAGTGCTGATCATCAGTGATTGGCTACACCAACGCAAACTGTGACACCATGCCAGTCATGTGATCATGCTGAGGTGAATTGTGTTAAATTGAGGTTTCCAAGTCATCTGTTCTTTATTTAGCAGTCATTTTTATTTTATTCTGCTTCTAATGTAACTAGCCGACCTGCAGCAGAGCAAACATGCATAATGGAGCCCTATCCCAGTATAATGTTGAAGTTATATCCCCAGAAGTATTCCTGTAGTCAGTGTATTGTTGAGCAGACCGTATAATTCTGCTTCTGTAACCAAGAACAACAGACAGCACGTCTCTGAAGGAGAGCAACAGTTTGGTCGAGGACATTTTTCCAGAAATATGTGACTGAAACCAACAGTCACCTGATGCAGAAATTTGTAGAATGTTGAAGGAATTGTTGTTTGATGTGAAGCGGCGGCTGTGTTGGGAAACGAAGGGAGGTGGGGCTCTGTCATGTGTATTTCATAGTTGGCTGACTTAGTCCTTTATGTACAGTATATTAATTAAACGGGTTGTTCCACTCCTTAAATCTGATTGGCTGAGCCACTTGTCAGGCCGTGACATTCGCATAAATGTGCGATATAAACTATATTGTTTTTTGAAGTTTATCAAAAAACTGCATTAAATTCTTTACTTGCGATCATGGTTCATTTTTAAAAAACAGACTGGATTGTGTTGCGGAAGACGAGGTATTTTTTTTGCGATTGTGCTTTCAGTAAACACATTCATGAATCAAACCTTGTTTTTCTTTAATTATGGTGTGTTGGTAACCATTTTACAAAAGCAATAAGACACTTATTGTTATGAATAAAGCACAGGAAAGAGGTGTAACTGTAGTTGGGCTTTGTGCCCAAGAACACCTCTCTCCTGCCATGGATTATTCACAATAATGAAACGTCCTCTCGTACCTTATTGCTTTAAAATATGTACATAATTGTTAACAGAATTGTTATTTCATGTGACGCGGTGGTCATGTTTATTTATAATGTACATATTAATATAATATACATCATATATTCTATATTTATATCTATATTCTACTTATAAAAAAAATAAATAAAATGATAAAGCCTCCTTGAATCCATGAATGGTATTCCATGTTTCAGCGACTTAGTTATATTTATATTTAAACCAATCGTTTTTTCTTTTGTAGCAATTTGGCAAAATATTTATATATTTTAAATAAGGTTCCAAAAAATTCTTAATAAAAATGAAATAAATATACAGACACCATGAAGGTGGGAGGAAAGTGAGCGAATCACGGCGTTAGTTTAGCGAGTTTCTGGTTGTCATTAACAGGATTGCTGGTGACAAAGATGTAAGTGTGATGCAGACCGAAGTGAGAGAGGTAATGCGTGACGTTTCTGTTCCTCGCCGAGCCACCAGCGTGGCGTATCGCTGGCCTTTTTAGCTTTTTACTATTCAAATCTGCTCTCGAGTTTGTCATTAGGGAATGTGGCAAAGCTTTTCTGACACATTTCCAGAGCTTTTGAGGTTTGCGACATTAGTCAGCGAGGTTTTGCTGTACTGAGGAGAGAATCAAACAAAACACGTTGAAATAGGAGGAAATAATGGGGGCCGCAGTGCACATTCTTATTTCCACAGCACTTTGTGATCATGAAAGTGATGCGGGATGGGGGACTGAACACACGGGAGGATGGATGGATAAATGCATTTTGCTTTATTTTGATTTCCAGGCCTGCAGAGAAACATTTGGAGTTGGATCCGTGCATTAGAACTCAGCGGGTTATGTGGCGCTTCGTTTAAAGTAAAGTTGGAAGCTGAGCTCATGATCTGAGCTGCTTCATTCTTCGGAATAAAGAAAAACATTCACTCATCGTGGGTGATGGATGTTTCTTCTTTATCAGAGTAATGAGAGCTAATCTGAAACGTCTGCTGCTGTTTAGTGAAATTATAATTGTTTCTTTTTTTCGTGAGAAGAAGATAAAGACTTTATATGAAGGAAACGTTACGTGAACATACCAAACTGGTTTAATCTGCTGTCCTCATTATGCTGAGATGATTCTGGTGTGTGCTGCATCCTATCCCATTAATCACCAGGTGAAATGGGTTAAACATCCAGGACAGGAATCTAATCCATTACCGAGGTGACACACAAGCACATTCAACAGTCAACACGCAAACACGAAGAGAACATGCAAAGTCCACACAAAATGGACCTTTTCGGCCCTGACTGGGAATTGAACCCATGACCCTGTTACAGAGAGATGAGTGGACTAACATCATAACATGCCTTCATCATCATAATCTTCTTTATTTATTGTATGTTATCAATTTCTACCTGTTTTTCTTCTCCAGACAACGTTTAACACCCATGACCTGAAACATGGAGCACATTCTCCTTTCAACCGATTGGACTCCACTGGGAGAAATGAATATATATGAACATCAAAGTAAGGGGCATAAATATTCGGGGATTGAGCTGGTGACTCATTGGATGGCCAACTCGACGCCTGCCTTCCTGTCGTGTTTTTGCAGCAGCCTCCGGATTCATTTCTACACAGAGTAGGCGATTTCATGCCGCTCCGCCGGTGGAAATGTGCCCCGGGTGGAAATCGCAACAGTTTTGTTGTTCAAAACCCCCAAGGTTTTCAAAAATGACACTTCTGCAGGACGGAAGATGGATCCAGCATTCTGTGAGTGGCAATTTGGCATCACTTCATCGCTCTCAGAAGATTCGTTTCTCTGTTCGCTGTTTTTCCGTGACAGGAGGAGGATCGCTGAAGGACGCCACGGGTCCTTCTACTGTACGTTGCATCGGTGCAGACAGACTGTTTCTGTATCACTGCTGATAAATAAGAAGCAAGACAATTAAAACCCGTTTAGAAAAGAGAGAGACATTAGGTCCATGCACTGTATTAGAAGATACTATTGTCCAGTGTGTTAGATATAGATGGTCTTTGTTTAGCTAATAAAGTGGTCAATGCGTGCATATGAATGATCTTTAGGTGGCGTGATTTATACTTCACGCTGAACAAGTCTCTTGCTTTGGTGACCTTTGTGTGGTACAGCTTGCAGCCCCTGACCACTCCGAATGTAAACCTAATGATCGACGCCGTGGCATTTTCTATCGGCAAAATGTCACTTCCGGCTTATTGCATGACAGATAAAGTCCTCTGATGGAAATCTGCTTTTCTCTTTTCTCCATTTTCTCTTCACCAGAGTGCGAGCCCCTCCCCAAGGAAATATGTCCGGCTCTAATAAAAACCAGACATAGTTAATATTTCCAGAGCCCGCAGCATGGTGACTGTGGCCCTATTTGCCCTCTCAGGAAGAATTCATCATTAAGACATATCGGCTCTCCCTCGGGACGAGTCCACATGCTGATTACTCCCCACGCATTTGATAAATTGAGCCTAATGACTGATTAATTAATTGTGTAATCATCATGTTTAGATAAAAAAAAACACACATCGTGGTGGCGGAGTCAGGACCGGGAGTATGAAGCGGCGAGGCCTTGCTTCTGAGACCGAGCTCAATTAAGACATAATTACATGCGGCCTTTCCGCTTTACAGCTATAGAAACCGGAGGCTCCTTCAGATGTCGATAATTGTGGAGCTAGAATGAGTTTGGGCTTCATCCACAGATAAATTACATACCATCAATAATGAGTAATTACGGGGGGAAGCCGCAGTGTCGGCGTGTCCATTAGGCACCTCAAGGAGGGTG
>JAOUQT010000033.1:429298-446009 GCA_025769995.1 Xyliphius kryptos
CTCCCTTAAAATTATATCCAAATATTTATATCTCAGCTCCAGGAGATCAGCGAATGCCAGGCGATCAATGTGAAAGTGCAAGTTATATCACCAACACAGCAATTTTTCTAGCATTACAGAAGAATCTCTCTGTTGGCATTGCCGGTGAGCGGGCGCGGCCAATTTACCTGTTATTTCCTCTGACCAGTGATGAGAGCTCATGATAAAACAACAGTGGAAAGGAAAAATTCTCTGATGTGGTTTGAAAAAAACCTTGTGAGGTGCTCAACGTTCTTGAGGTCGGAGTGATCTTCAAAATGCAACCCACACGGGAAAACCTACAGAAATCCCACAGGTGGTAATTTCTCTAGAAATTTAAACCACGAACTCTCTTTCTCTCTCTCTCTCGCTCTCTTTGAATACTTTTCAGAAAATCAGGCTCATTTTTAAGTTGCCTTCATCTTGTGCTGCAAATTAGAGAACCTGCGCCACATTTGTTTTGGATAGTTTCTGATTACACAAGTTCCTGTGGAATCCTCTGTTTTATAGTAAATTAGTGTAAAAGACTAAGTGTGCAGTTAATAATGAGTTCAATCCATCCTGTCAGGAGCAAATTCGACATATTGAGGATAAGAGAGACACCAGAAGAAAAAATACGGACCAAAGAATCATATGATATTTATCGTGTTCTAAACAAGGAGAACTTTGTTTGTTAAGGTTCTTCAAGTTAGGAGCGCGAGTGGTTGAAAAGCCTGATCTCTGCTGTCCCTGCCTGTACTGCAAATCCTCCCCTGGATAGAAAAATCCGTGTTAAGGCCCAGAAGCACACAAGGAACGTGAGAACTCGAGCTTGTTTGGTCTCCAGAGCTGGTAGATCTCCGCCAGGCAGAGCAGCAATGATCCAGCTTTGAGCTCTTCTTTTCTAATGGCCCGATTCTCAAAATCCCACCACATACGCCTCCCTTCCACCTGTTGAGAACCCTTTGGGGAATAAACTGGCACCCTCAGGATGTCTGGGGTGGGTTCCCTCGCCAGGTAAGATAATGAGACAAGAGGACATCCTCCGAGATCCTCAGCCAGGACCTGCTGCTGCCGTTTAAGGGAGATTCCTAATTATGGGCGCCGCTGCCTGAGGCCCCGACCCTCTGTGATTATTAAAAAAAAACATGCAATGGCGCAGAACCTCAACACGAGCAGAAGCCATGGGGGTCAGCGAAAGGAAAAAAGAAAAGGCCGGCAGCAGAGATAAATTGATTTAATATTAAAGATGTATTAGTAATGAGAGGCCCGGGGACAAAGCAGCTCCTCTACAGTGAGGGAGCCGGCAGTCATGCAGGGAATTTGGCTAAAAAGACTGTACTTTCTTCCCCCTGAGCAAGAATCAGTACTTTGAAGAGTTTTTTTTGTATTATTTTTTTAAGATTCAAATATTCACACTCACGCCTGACTGCCAGGACGCTGTGAGATGTCAAGTCCATAACGAAAACGAAATACTTGAGAACCGCAGCAACTAAAAAGCAATTTGTGGCGAAATGAAGACGGAGACGAAGAGCTTGGAGAGGAAAGGAAAACACTCTAATTGCACCTTTGCCTCCATGAGCGCCAGGTAACAGGACCATCCATCATTAGCACTAAACAAGTCATTTGTGGCAGAGACACAGCTGCGCAACAATTCGGATAAATCTCGGCAAACAGCCGCGGAACATGCATGTTCCTTCCGCCGCCCTCAAAATGAAAGGCTGTCACATGCCCCTTGAATGATGGCATTCTGGGTAATGCCTGAATCTCGTGCTCAATAGACCCGACAAAAATTGGCCCATTACTTCAGGAGCGGCACCTCTTCTGGGACCGCCTGATTTACATGCATATGAAACGCCCGTTTGACACGCGCGACATACGAAGCCCACGCTTAAGTCGTCACCCAAACTCTCCTCTGTTTCATCAAAAATCCCAACTCTGATGAATCTGATGAATTCCGTTTGGTTCTGCAGAACCCCGAAGTCAAGTCACTTCATCACGGTGGAAAAACCCAGCGCCGATCCGCCGTGGGCGCTCCTCACCTTAATACGGCGAGCGGTGCCACTTATAATGTTTGGAGGCATGTTTGCTGTGGCGGGAAGCCTTCATACATCAGAGTGATGGCCGAGGTTTCCGAAACGCCTGCTTTAAGGGAGGTTTATGGTAAACATTATCAATAGAGGGGGCATTTCGCCGAAAAGAAATGGCTGCTGTCAGGCCAGCTATCCTAATTGTTCATAATCATCTGTTTTACTCGGCATCACGGGCCTTTCATCAACCCCGCCTGGAAAACACCACCGCCTCGTTTTCAATCACATCCTGAGCGGGAAAATCAATCGGTCTTGTTAGTGCAGCACCGCCGGGTTCAGAACTCAGCGGCTTCTGACCGCCAGACATTATGTCTTTTATATTATAATTCCAGTTATCACATACATTAAACACTCCTGTAGGATTAACTTAAAGATATTTATGAGCCGGTAGTTAAGGGAGACCAGGTCCCTCGCTGTGATGTGACTGTTCCTGTGCTCAGTGCTCAATTACAGAACGTTCAAAACTCCTCCCTGTTTAAATCAGATTGGCGTTAGCAGTGAAGGTCCTACTGCACTCGTAATGTCACTTTCACGTCCAGAGGGTTTTATCAAGAGGGTTTTCAAGTTTGGGGCATCTAACCCTAACCCCACACCCAACACTGTACCAGTTAGAACATGCAGATCTTTCTGCTGTGGCGACACCTAATGGAAAGCTCGAGAGTAATCGAGAGAGAGAATAAACCTGGAGAGCTTCTTGTAAGAGCTTTAGGAACTCACAGCCCTCAGGGTTACAACTTTCCATGTTTCTGCCGCACCAATTCCCCAGGTTCCTTTGGCGTTATCTCTTTATTCCTCCCACGGATAAAACGCCCCGCTGCCGTTGATTAAGGTTCTGGGAGAATCTGCTTATGGCTTTAAATTATCTGCGTCTGCTGCTTTGGGCGTGATGTTTGGAGGCGCAGAGGTCTTTTAGGATCGCAGCTTTGCATCTTATTTCAGTAGTGAAGCTGGGAGATGCACCTCAGGCTCTCAGCTTCATAATTGATTGATGGTGATGAAGTTGGGCTTGAGTTTAGCGACCGTAACCGAAGGAGTTTGGGCTTGTCTGGAAAGATTGACTGCACAACATTAGAGTTACCTAATATAAATGTGTCTCAGACACGGGTATGTGCTCATCCCTTTATTGATGTTTATCCTCGAGTGGTAATTGAGGTCCATCGCAGGGGTCTGAACACATGCAGGCTGGCTGATCAAAAGCAACACCATTAGCATCAATTCAAAATACACGCACTGTGAAGGTCACAAGCTGAAGAGATGATGAACATGAAAAATAATGTAATTATAAATCTGGATATAATATTAAAATAATTTAAGTTATCTTGACTTAAGGTTCATGTAACAACGACAAACACAGCATCTAGAACATGTTATAAGAGAGACCCCGCCCAGTGCCCTTGAATGGTGCAGAAGAAAATAATTAACAAAAGTATTGGGACACATACACCACATCACCGATACAGGAGCTCAATGAACCATCGCTGTCTCGCTGTCTTCGGCTCTAGCCTCTACATGGGGCGTGTTCCCCATGCCCGTCCAGGTGGGAATGTTCTGGCCGCTGAACAGGGCGCCGCTCTATCGCTGGGCACACATTCTCCGGAGAGGTCAATTTACTTTGAATCCATATTTTTGGACTGTGGAAGGAAACCGGAGAACCCGGAGGAAACCCACGCAGACACGGGTAGAACATGGAAACTCCACCCAGATGGGAATCTTCAGCGCTGAGAATGTGCAAACCACTAAGCCACTGTGCCGCCCCTGTGTTATGATCTTTGCTGTTGTCTTTTAAAAATTAAAGAACTTTATGTTGGACATGAAGCCCTGGTTTGCAATCTCTATTTTAGTTCCAGTTCCAGAAGGTAGGTGTCTGTGAGGATGTTTGGATTGAGATTTCTAAATGGACCCCATGTGTTGTTTTATCTTTAAAGTCCTGGGATAGGCTGCTGCACTCCACTAGACCCTAATCAAAATGACATAATGACAATAACCCCCATGTCATAAGAACCCCCAAATGGATGTATTGATTCCTGGCTGTGACTACAATAAGTGGGTTCAGCCGATGAGCCGGAAGGTCACCGGGATAGGCATCAGCTGAATGAAGATCAGCGTGAGCGCGGTGCAGAAGAGAGATTTAATAACCCGAGGCCTGTTATTCCACTCTGTGTGTCTGTTTAAGTTT
Organism: Xyliphius kryptos; assembly: GCA_025769995.1. NCBI lineage: Eukaryota > Metazoa > Chordata > Actinopteri > Siluriformes > Aspredinidae > Xyliphius > Xyliphius kryptos. The sequence continues at coordinate 433,562 of JAOUQT010000033.1, forward strand.
TATATGCCTCCCCTCCACCCTCTCCCGCTCATATCACATCCTCGTGCTCCTATTAATGACTCATAAATTCCATCAAATTAATGGAATTAATGCAATTCTCTGCCTGTGAGTATGTAAAACCACTCACACGCTGATAAATCACACAAACTAATGTTGCACTACACTGAAATGATGAAGCTTTAAGTTTAATTAGTTCGCTTGGCACACAACCTTTTCTTTTCTTCCCTTTTTGATTTTTTTTCCTTTGGTGACAGAAATGAAAAAAAGCTTCTGGATCTCTGGAACGTTCTTTTGCCAGAAGCTAAATGGGAGCAGAATTTCACTAATGGACCTGAAACCTCTGGTTCTAACAAGGCTGCAATTAGATTAGTTTAAATGACGATGTGCTGTCACACCTCATACCAACTACGCCCGGGTCATTTGAAGGCCTTTGATGCAGTCTCGTTGAACTATAACTCTTTTAAAAGGCTTTTATTGTAATATTTATATATGATTTATATATGAAAATACCCGCGCTGTGCCATGGTGTAGAACTTGAAGGTTGAAAGGCAGTGTTTTTTGAATGAGTGATGACTTTGGAGTTTATAGATTTAAAATCATTGGTTTTCATCCAGTGGGCCACGGCCCCCAGTGGGCTGCAGATGTACTGCAAGGGGGTTGTAGGTCAAAAATATGTATATTTTTGCAAACGACACGCAGCGCTTGCTAGTGGATTGGTTAATATGCTGAGCTATTTATTTGATTACTAACTAGTTAGTCAGCTACTTCAGTCTGAGTGAAGATGTTGTCTTGTGTACACATCATGGATAAATGGTTAAAAACAGGGTCTTTGACAACAAAAGACCCTAAAGCTGGACCATCTACAAATGAAGCAGCCACGGTATCGCTCACTGAGAGAACCAAGAAGAGCGTTCGGTGAGAGACAAAACGTTCTGTAAATGGTTAGTTTCTGTTGTTGTGTGATTATGCCGTCAGTTTCACAGGTCACATGGATAGTTAGTTTTTAACGGTAATAAAAAATATTCTGGGCGGGCTGTGGAAAGTTTTGGGGTGGGATAAGTGGGCCTTGGGTTGCAAAAGGTTGGGAACCTCTGTTTTAAATGAATATATTATTAAAGAGTGAGATTTAAAAATGAATGTGTGGAATGAATATAGTGTGAGTTGTTACCACGGTGTAGACACGCTTAGTTTTGTATGTAAACTTATCAGTAGGTTTTCCAAAGACATGATAAGGAATGATGGAGCTAAATTTCAGCTTTGTAGGTGCTCGCCAAGACGCCATTACATCCGAGGTGTCGTGGCCGATGATGAAAGCGAACGAACAATTAAACGTATGAAAGCAAGAACCCGCTGGTTTTTCCAAAGACATGGTCGGGAATCACGATGTCAAGTTTCAGTATGGACTGGGGAAGACCCCCATGTGACATTGGAGTGATATCGATTAAACCATCAAATGTAGGAAGGTGAGAATACATGTATTTAGTTTTTCCAAGGACAAGAGAGGGAGTCACGATGCCAAGTTTCAGGCTTGTAAATATTTGGGAAGTGGTAGAGTTAGTAATGAGTCAGAGAGTGAGGGCTTTGTCTTTTATAGACATCAGGATTTTGGGGTTTCTGTATTAATTTACCAGTAAACAGCAGTTCTGTGTCCGTCTGAAACAGCTGCAAATGAAATCCAGAAGAATCCATGAGACTAATTCTCTCTCTCTCTCACTGTGTTGTCCTTGAATTTCTTCCTCGTTCTGCCCAAATAAAAATAAATGAACACATATAAACTCGCTCCCCCGCTGCAACTATTGACTTGATTTCCACCCTTTATCTTTGCACCGAGCTCGGGGAACTGTGAGGGAAATCTTAAAGGCGATGGCAAGGAGACGGCGACTCTGCTAACCCTCTCAGGACGCACTTGGTATGCGAGGCACTCGTCGCGCCGGTCGGCAGGCCTCTGCTGCAAATTTACTCACAACGCGCTGAATTCGTTAGCAGTGAGAAAGACACGTCTTGAACATGCTAAAATCCTGATAAATCGCAAACGAGCCCGGATGGGCGGACGCGCCATGCTAATGTAGCGCAGTCCGAGCCGAGCGTGAAGGTTGGCGTGGACGTGGACGGGATCTTGCGCTTGTTTATTGTCTGTCGCCTTCTGATCGGCGCCGTTTCTCTGCTGTGACTCATCCTGCAGATCGTTTGCTTTCGCGCAAAGAACCAAAACCTTCTCGTGATTAAACATTTGTATGAATTAGTATGAGGAGAGCAGCACGAGAGCTTCTGATTGGACGATGCTCAGAATGTAATTACAAATACAGTACAAATATAAACAGGTTCAACAGAATCACGACAATTCAGTTTCAGTGTTGATGCACAGATTTTATTTAACCAGCTGACAATCCAAACATGCTCTGAGCCCCATCCAACACTTTAGGGATGAGCTGAAGCAGAATGTCAGTAGAGCTCATAGACACCATCACTATGTCAGTGTCACTGCAGTACTGAGAATCATCCACCGCCTAATTACATGAGATTAAACTGCATTTTATTTAAAGTCAGTAAGAATGGCAGTTTGTGTGCCGTGTTAGAAATTGTTAATGTCATTATCATTTGCTTTTTAAACGCCAGATTGTCTCTCTTACGATGTGATATTTCTCATGTCTGTGAAACTGGGCTCTAATAAGCAGCAGATGTAATAATCATCCACTCGACCACGAAATAATGATTCAGCCAATTTTCTGGGATCTGTGACACACTGTTCTAGACAAGGTGCTGAATTCAGGTCATGACAGAAACCTCCTGACTTCTATTACATTACTCAGCTCCAGATCTGCTGCAGATTCCAATTTTCATCCTGTCCCATCTAAATATCAGTGACGGGCATCAACCAGGTTCTGGCACTGATGGAGAAAACGGGTAATGAGGGAGGGTCATCACGCCCACACAGTACAACTATCACTTTAAGAACTAAAGAACTGATGTCATCAGAAAATAACTTTTTAAAGAACTGAGGAACGTATCTATCTACACCTATAAACACCAAAGCCCTCACTCACTGACTCATCACTAATTATCTCACTTCCCAAGTACCCACAAGGCTGAGACTTAGCATCGCGATTCCCAAACCACATCCTTGGAAAAAATAAACACTTCTCACTTCTCACCCAAGACCCCTCCAGTTTCAGATTGGTATACTCCTGAGTACCTACGTGGTTGAAACTTGGCAATGTGATGACCTTCCATGTTCTTGGAAGAAATAACAGGTTCTCACGTTCCTACATTCGATTGTTTGTTCGATATCGCCATCAAACGCAATTTCTCAGATGAAGTGAGGTTTTGGGTACCCCAAGTACCCCAAAAGCTGTCATTTGGCTCCATCTTACAATTATTTACATTGAGTCAGTTAGCCGACACTTTTATCCAAAGAGAATTACAAATGAGAGAACTACACAGTCAGTAGGAACTACTGATGTCTTTGGAAAACTGAAGGTTTTTAGTTAAATATTAACCTAAATAAAGTATTTTTAAGTCCGCAAAATAAAGTTTGATTAAAGCTCTGATGTTTATAATCATGCAGACTTTGTATCTTCTATATGGAATGTTCTGTCCCTCATTTTGTCCCTAGTTCTTGGGGGAAACCAAGCCGAAAATTTTTATTTCCTTTGATGTCCGTATGATTAGTACTTGTTCTGTTGGCCAAAAAGTGGGCCTCACACCGACTGTATGACTAACAAGGACCGCGCTCGTTTGTTGGTACCCATTTAATGACTTGTGACTTTCAATGAACTGAAGCTTTGACGAACTGCATCTGGTTGTCTTTTCCACTCAAACGTGTTTACATTCTCACCCGACGCTGAGTTCCCAACTTACACTATATACATTCCACCAATTCAACGTGTCTCCTCCACGTCCCTGTATGACCTCCCTACAACACCCGGGTCTGCTCCCGATGAGGCGGCGGATGTCTCCTGGTGTACTGGCCTGTCTCCTGGTATCTGCTCTATGCTCTGGACACTGTGCTGACCGACACAGCAAACCTTCTTTCCACAGCTGGCATTGATGTGCCATCCTGAATAAGCTGCACTACCTGAGCAACTTGTGTGGGTTGTAGACACCGCCTCAGGCTACCTCTATGGTGAGAGAACTGACCAAATGCAAATGTGTTCCCTATTATTTTTTGAGCAGTGTATAAACCCCAAAACCATCTCTCATAAAAAACAACTGCCTTTCACTTTAATGCTGTTATTATGTTCTCCATCATAACGCAGTATGGCTATTCTACTAGTTATTTTGTAGGGTTCTGTAGTTCTACTACACTCTGTAGTACATCTGTTTCTCTACATGTGGTTTTAGTGGTTTTAAGTTTTGGCATCTTTCAGGTTTCAGTGCTTTGTCCCTAAACATGTTTACCTTCACATTAACGAATCACCACCGCACAGTTAATTAACACTTCCATTTGTTGCCGTAAACACAAACCGACGACCATATAAGGACTAATACGAGGACACATGGTTGAACTACTACAGACTGGGCTTTGATTGAACTCACTCGTACCTCTGTTTATTGCCACCTGCGTTCAGCTCGGCAGCACAGCATCTCCGTCTGCAGGAGGAAATCTATTCACAATGTGAAACAATTGGTGGCCAACAAACAAAGGCAGGAGTCCACAAATATTTACCAGAGTGGAATCTCAGCCAGAGCTTGAACAGGTGAGCAGGAAACAGCGGGATGTTTGTGTTTGGGATTACACAAGATCCAAAATCGCATCCGGACAAATTGGATGCAAACCTTTTAACGCCACACCATATAGACACTGGAGCGGGAAGAAATGAATGTAAATTATTAAAAATATAATAATAACTGAGAAAATTAAATGTTAGTCCTAATTTGTGATCAAAGGTTTGAATTGAGGGGAAATCATTATGTCCATTCGATTCAACATTTACAGAGGCCTTCAGTGGAAGTGTGTGTGTGTGTGTGTGTGTGTGTGTGTGTGTGTGTGTGTGTGTGTGTGTGTGTGTGTGTGTGTGTGTTGTGGGGTGTCCAGATTGATTACAATTGTTAATCAAGATCCAGTTGAATGCTCTCCAAGAAAGTGCACTTAGCCAGAGATGTACGCTCCATCAATCGCTAGAATTGATTCCCAGCACGCGGATTAGTTTGTAAAAGTTTAAATAAGTTCACCTTAACTATTTAATGTTTTTGTAATAAGGCCTGGCATAATGGAGCCGGCACACACCATAAAGCAGCGCCCGGCTCCGTTCCCCTCCACAACATTCTACCACTTTAAGTGAAAAGAAGATTTGCACTGCATTAGCAGATGAGGAGGGTCAATCATCACTTTCATAAAAATCACTTCTCTTTCTTTTATTACTCGCAGTAACAGGAATGAGACCAACACAGAAGATCAGAGAGACTGAAGCTAAGCTAATGATCATTGGGCTTTTATTTATGATGCTTTTCCCTCAGCACTTTAACCCAGTAAACACTGCACTATAAATTATTTAGTATACCAGTGTATTGTGTGTTCAAGAGCTGGATGTCACTGTTGCATGGAACTCGCATAGAAAACTGAAGCGGTGCATCATTCTATGGTTCTCTTTATGCCCATGTCTGACTCTCTGGCTCTAAAGCAGAACGTTTAATGATAAAAAAAAAATAATAATTATAATACAAAAAAGTATTAAAAAAACAATTCTGCACATCACTGGAACTTTTAAATTACAAAGTGGTGGAGCAATTTAGTACTTTGGATGTTTAAAAGTAAAAAAGTGGTGGATCTATGGCCGAGCCTTGGGGGACACCTCTTATTTATCTGATCTGTGGGAATTAACTTTCATATAAAAAATTTCATACAACAATGAATTTACAACAATCTCCTTTTCTTACTATCTCTCTCTCTCTCTCTCTCTCTCTCTCTCTCTCTCTCACACACACACACACACACACACACAGTCAGGAGCAGAAGGTTTGGGGAACAGGAGCCGGTACATGAATGTGTTGCAGGAGGAATTATTAATGTCACCCTTTGACTCACCCATATGCCGGTTGTGTGTGTAGAGTCAGCATGGGCATCTGTTTACTGCCATCACCCACATGGTAAACACTCTTCTCCCACAATGCACTGCTCTTCTGCCAGTAAATACACTGATATTCCTCTTCCTCTTTGTCTTTTTAAACCAGAACATTAGAACTATAACTCAACCCTGTAATTTGAATGACCTGCAGATTGCCCGTTGGCTTGTAATGCAAATATATTGTTATGTCTGATATTTAAATCTAAACATTATGTCCACTTGTACTATATGCACTCACTGGCTGCTTTATAAGGTTCTCCTGCTTGTTCGCGAATGATACGGCGTTGGCCGGGCTTATCTCAGGCAAGGAGGGCAAGCTGGCATACGGGGATGAGATGGAGCAGCCGTCGGAGTGGTGCGAGGTCAATAACCTGCTCCTCAATCCCAAAAAACAAAGGAACTGGTCATTGACTTCAGAAAGGAAAAAATGGACATCCAGCCACTTATTGTTGGTGAGATCGGTGTGGAGAGGGTACCAGTGTTTAGGTTCCTGGGCATTGAGCTGGAAGATGACAAGACCTGGAGTACAAACTCCAGAAAGCTTCTGAAGAAGGTACAGCAGAGACGGTACTTTCTAAGAATTCTTAGAAAGAATTATCTTCCCAAAAACTTCTCTGTGCCTTCAATCACAGCTCTATAGAGAGCGTACCCACGTACAGACTGAGTATGTCGTACGGTAGCTGCACATCATCAGAAAAGCGCTCCACGGGGTCATCGGGTCAGCAGAAAAAACAATTGGTTGGACCCTTCCCACTCTAGATCAAATGTACACCCCCCTCCCCCCGATGCTGCCAGAAATTTCACAGGACTCATCACATCCTGGACATTGTCTCTTTCAACAACTACCATCAGGTAGGAGATACGGGGCAATGAAAACCAGGACCACCCGCCTTAAAAACTGATTGTATCGCAAAGTCATCATAGCCTTAAAATAAAGGTAATTAAAATAATACTGTTGCAATTGACTTTCAGTACATGTGTAATTTACTCATCATTCCTTTATCAATGTTTATCCGTCTGCATAATTTTGCCGATTACTGGGATACAGAAATTGGTGCAATTTTTCACACCACTGCAATTTTGTATATAGTCAGTTTCTCATTTCTGTATACATAAACATACCTTTTATTTATTCTCTTCTCTTTGTTATACTTAAATACCTCTTTGAGTCTACGCGACTGCGATTTCGTTGTTCTTGTTAAAGTGACAACGAAGATGTCTCTTGTTTTAATGTTTACTGTCTATTTATTAAGTTCCACTCATCATTTCAATGAACTGTATTGACTACTGTGTCTAATCCACTGGTTCTAGAACCACACACTAACACACCACCAGCATGTCAGAAGCCCTGCTGTACGATGAATCCTTCACCCTAATAATACCTGCTCTGTGGAGGTCCAAATTAATGCAAACCTGCAAATAAACAAAATCGACACCAGCAGCAGATTCAAACCCGAACACCTCATTAACGCTGCAGCCGTTTGGGATTCTGCCTGGAATGCTGGCGTTTACCTCATGAGTTCAGCTGCCGCTCGCCCGCGACTCTGCATCTGCTGAGCGACTCGAGACAATTCAGAAGACTGGTATAATAAATGTTTAATTCTCTGCCTCTCAGAGGAAGCACTCGGGAAACTTCCTCAGTCGAACCCAAACGAGTGTAGTGACTCAGAAAGGGGAAGGATTGCAGCATGCTTCATGGAAGTGGATTTTCCGGAGCGATCTGTGGCTCGTTTCACCGAAGTTCAGCCTGTTTGGCTGAAAATGAAAGAGCCGGTGATATTTGCACTCCGAGATGGATTTCTGAGGGACGGCGGCAGTCTCGGAATGCTAAAGCGCCAGAGCGGCGTGCTTTTCCAATCATCTCGCCCAAAAGCATTCAGCATGTGATCAGCAGGTGCTAAAATCGGCAGTACCTGCGAATCACAAGGCCAGCTGGCATCGCTGCCTCGCTGCACTGCCCTTATCCAGCAATCTCTGAACGCACAGCATCTGGCAGCACAGCCACGCGTGCAGATGGGAAAATGTTAAGCGCTCGGTCTTTAACAAATACTCCTGACACGAGGAGATCTAACACACGGGTCAGAACCTCATCACATGCACAACTAAAGTCTGATGCATCGCTAAAGTTATGGTCCATTTTTGGTTTGATCTGCCGCCGTTTCTTTGAGGAAGCACAGATTTTGTCCAGTTGAAGGCCTTTCTAACGACAGCAGGTTGGCTTAGTGGTAGAGGGCTTGGTAGCTCAGTGGTATCAATTTGAAGGTTGTAGTTTCAAATCCCAGGTCCACCGACATTACCAATGTCGGGTCCTTAAGGAAGACTCTTAATCCTCATTACTTCAGGGACGCCTGTGTTCTAACCTTAAACAAAAGTTGTGATAGTTGTAAGTCGCTTTGGATGAAAGCATCTGTTGAATGACCAAATGTAATGTAAATGCCTCTCAACACTGGAGATTCCAGGTTTGAATATTGATCTGGAGTTTCCATGTTCTCCCCATGTCCATGTGGGTCTTCTCTGAATTCTCCAGTTTTCTCCCACATTCCAAACAACATGGATTTAATTAAATCGGCTGCTCTAAATTTTCCCCCTCGTCTGTGCGTCCCGAGCCCGGTGGACGGTGAGGGTTGTGTCAGGAAGGGCAGGTTCATTGCTGTGGCAACCCCTGTATAATAAAGGGGAATAATGCCTATAGGTCTACAGGTACATTTAAACATCATCCTCAACACCGCTTACAAAATCTGTCCTCCAGCACCCCGTGGTTTAAAGGTGAAGTCTGGACCTAATCTCTGTGTTTCACCTCATTCTGACTTTGAGTCTTACATCCTGCATGACCAGCAGAAGGAAAGTGAAAGCTGCTCGGTACAAGGTTTGTTTTAGGGCAGAAGCAACTGGCTGAATCTCATTTATAATGATTTATGTTTGTTTTTCTGAGCAGCTGTTAGCCTTGGCTGTCTGTAGCACCTCCATCCCGGGTGGAGGAGTGCAGGTGGACGCCTGCAGAGAGACGCGGTGGCAGCTCTAATGGTCTGCGGTGAGTTTTCTCTCCCCTGATGATGAGAAGTGGGAAGTATAATTAGGGATATGGACTCTGCTATTAGTTCTCTGGAATAGTCTGGATAATTATGGAGAGATTATAATAATAGAACTGATCAGGTGTCAGACTGGTGAATTAGTTGTTGTTTCCTAAAAAGGCTTGAGGAGTCACAGGGTTTAAATACAACCCCCTCCAATCATTTTTCTTTAAACCACCAGTTCCCACTGATCCCCCTTTACCACCGAGCCACTACCCAATTCGACTTCACGCAATGAGAAGGTTAAAATGGGTCACATGACACCAGGAACCAGGAGAAACCAACTAGAATTGAAGTGTTTGAATTAAAAGTTTTTAACATGATGTCAACATAATGAACCAGGAAAAAAAACTTTCTTTATTATACATGATCCTGCTCTGCTCCTGTGAGCATCGATCAATGTGGGAGTTTCTACCAAACGCCCGTCTTCTCCATCAGTCCCTGGTGCAGGCGCGCGTCTGAGCTGAAAATTAGAACATCATCTGTAAACCTCACCTGTGCAGATCCACCAGGAGAAAATAGCTCATCTGTTGTGAGAGAGTGAGGGAGAGTGATCAACATCAACAGAACCCGGTGCCCTCAATAACCAAACTTTACAAACAGCACAGATTTCATTCAGAAAGATCTCATCCAGTTAACGCAAAACAAATTCTCATTAACTTCATCCCTCCTAAAAAAAACCCCCAAAAACCTCTGTAATTAAATTCTGACACTAAACAGAAGCACCGTGCTCGAGCTCCAAAATACAAAACCAGCAGGAATAAATACAATAAAACCAATTAAACACTTTTGGCTTTACAAACCACGTTGGTCTGTAACATGCTGTGTAGAAAAGCGATGTGACGCTGATGTGTGAAGACTATATCACACGATACACAATCGCACGTCGTGACCCAACTCCAAATGTTCCTCCAGCTCTCATTAAACCGGTCCAGATGTGATTCAGTCGAATTTTAACATTAATTTCTGCAAAACCAAATAAACCGACATCATTTACATTTTTATTAGTATGCGAACGTGTCTCGTTCCTCAGACTCTTCAGTTACAGTGGCGTTAAACCAAAGTGAGAACCAGAGACAGGATTTATTTATTAACATACATAACCTTCTATATGCTGATTACTAATGTGTTTATTTTATCTGACGACTCTCGCTGCTTTTAGATCAACTTAAAAACACCTCCGTGTATATTTACCATGATGTTGGGGGTTTCAGCTGGTAAGGGCTCAATCGCTGCATCTACAAAATGGTTTTGTTCTGGAGGTTAAACTGACACTTCTGAAAAGATTCTAATTTGAGCTGCGGCACTTCTGATTGAATCACAGCACTGCACTCGCGGCTTACGGGTTCTACGTTGGCTGTAGTGGGGTATCAATCAATATGGCTAATAGAAAACATTTTTTATTTCCTTCCAAAAACATCTTCAAGTGCAGAGAACATCTTCTCTAACACGTTTCTCTTCCTACAATGTTTTCAAATCTACAATAGCATCATGTGCAAACAAACTGCACACAATGAAGCATGATGTCCAATGAGATCCCTTCAGAGAGATCCTTCTATCCTTAGTTCAGTTCCTCTGAGGGGTGTGTGGAACTCCAGCCTGGCTTAAAAGCACTTTCTAAGTTCTCTGTTTGTTAAAACGATGGAGACACCCTCCTCCCAGCCTGATGGGGGCAACAGTGAGTTTAATGACTGGAAATCAGTAGAAACACCATCACCTGCCAGCCAGCCTGACTCACTCTGTCACACCTCATGGGGTGGAAACGTGTGATACTGTTGTGTGTTTGAGAAACAATGAAAAGTGTGAAACTGGAGCAAAATGATAAAAGTATGAAACTGAATGAAGTTACGTGACAAAAAAAAGTTATCTGCATGGATCTGAATGAGTTTAACTTATAAAATATAAAGTTCTCCTTTAATTAAATATATTCAAAGTCTGAGAAATTGTAAACAACATCATATAAATACCATCCTTCAGTTTACTTTATTGAATTGCTTCCTGTCCCGTCACAAAGCTCTACCTTTTCCTTTGTCCTCTCTGTGGAGCGCTGATTGATGGAACATCTCTACATCATGGCCTTGTCTTCACTTTATCTTTATTTTTTCATGTTTGTAATGTTTTTCTTCTCTGTAATGTTCTCATTTAGTGTGTTTTAGTATTTAGTGTCTCATTTGTGTGTTTATAGTGATAAAGTTAACTATTTTGGCTTTGTTACTTACACACAGAGGTGTGTGTCCTCCACAATTAACCCATCCGTGCAGTGAAGTGAGCACTAATGTCCAGATGGGTGGGCAGCCTTGTATACGGTGCCAGGGGAGCAGTTGGGGGTTCGGTGCTTTGCTCAAAGGCTCTTCAGTCAGAGTCATTGGTGGGACAGGAAGGCTGGTTCCTTAACCACAACCTACATCTGTCTTGTGTGTTTATTAATTCCCACATTTCCTTCACACCAGTGTCACAGTAACACCATGGTAGCCCCACAAACTGAAGTATAAGCCCTGGTTCATTTACATTCACATTTGGTAGATGTCCAAAATAAGTCACGGGGGGCAGCACTGTGCCTTGGTGGTGCGCATGGTCGCCTCTCTGCACTGGCTATTCCCGGTTCGAATCCCAATCTGGGTGGAGTTTCCATGTTCTCTCTGTGTCCGCGTGGGTTTCCTCTGGCTTCTCAGGTTTCCTCCCACGTCCCAAAAACATGGATTTAGGGTAAACTGACTGCTCTAAATTGTGTATGAATGAGTGTGTGCCAAGCGATGGATTGGCGCCCTGTCCTGGGCGTGTCTGCCCAGCGCTTGAGAAGTTCCCCCCTGGATGGCCATGGGGAACCCCACCATGACCCTCGTAGAGGAATAAGATAATGAATGAATGAATAAATCACAGGGTTGATACATCGCCTTCTTCTCAGGGAGTCACATTGGTAACTTCAGTAGACCTCGGATTTGAATCCACAACCTTCTGATTGGTAGTCCAATGGCATAACCACTGAGCATCCACAGTTCTGCCAGCCTCTGTTTCGACTCGGACACTGCGTTTTAGTGAATCCAGTTCAGGAACTAGATTTAATTCATTAAACCCTTTATTGTTGCCCCTAACTCTAAGTGACAGCAGGTTTCTACCCTTAAGTCCAACTCCCTGCCAACTTGTGACAATATTGCCACAATTCATCACACCCTGTCTGATCCATCCAATCACAGCCGTCTGATTAAGATGTAAGTGGAGCGGTAGCTCAGTGGTTAGGGTGTTGGACTATCAATCACAGGGTTGGGGGTTCAAATCCCAGGTCCACTGAAGTTACCAATGTGGGTCCTTGAG
>JAOUQT010000033.1:466063-477253 GCA_025769995.1 Xyliphius kryptos
TTGCTCAAGGACCCACATTGGTAACTTCAGTGGACCTGGGATTTGAACCCCAACCTTCTGATTGATAGTCCAACACCCTGACCACTGAGCTACCTCACCCTTTTTAGCTCTGACTCGTTCACTGCGCTCTAGTGATGAATGTCGTCTGGTGGTTCAACCTCACCATGGTGCTAATTCTCACGCTGTGTCTTTCAACACTGCTAAATGGTGGAACCATCTTCCTGAACCTGCTCTGAGGCGATCACTGGTCTCATAGTGTTGCTCACTGAGCTAAAAAAAAAAAGAGCCGTTTTTATTCTTCTTGCATTTCAGTTTTAATCTTCTGATCACTGATAACTTTGGCGCAAAAACAGCAACATGCAGAAGTTTAAATTTTCTTCCATTACCAAATGAAGTCGGTATAAGACAACGGTGCAGAATCAGAGATGGCCTGAGGACTCGACCATCTGCGAGAGCACTTCAAGCCCAAGTCGTTTTTCCCAGAAGAGTCTGCTGAAAGACTCTCGGTCTCTTTCCACAGCAAGATCTGAAAGGAATTTGCCTCGATCCGCTGGGAACTTCCGCTCAGGTACAGAAATATTTGGCTGTTGGGAAGAAGAGCATGATCCTCAAACCAGACAGAGCATCTCCAGAGTGCTGGTGTTCCACGCATGCTGCCAGTTCCAATAAAAAATACATAAAGGTGTGTTTGATGTGAGAGAGGTTCACCTTCCTCTGAACAGCGTCACGTCATGCTGCCGGTTTGTTTGAGGTCTGCTGCACGCTCGGGCCGACTTTCAAAAGCAAAGTGATATGAGGACAACCACAAAGAAAGGAAGAAAGAAACGACTTAAAAAAACAAACGTTTTATATGAGTTACTTTGTAAGTGTGCCCCCGGTGGAAGGAACCAGATTTTTTTTTTTAAACAGGTTACATTAATAATTCATATACAATAAGTTCTGACCTTTCAGTCTGATTGTAATGATACTCATGATGACATCATGTCCTTCACACATCACCCTGCAGATGTTGGAACCAGAGCCCAGGTGTGAGCGCTTTGGTGTATCCTTTGATCTCAACCACAATCGTCATGAAGTTCTGAGTTGGTGATATGAAACCATGAACGTTAGATTCCATAGATAAAAAAGGGAATGTATTCATCGTTCTTTGTTGGTCTGGGTTCTTTCCAGGTGTTTAACTTTGAGAGAGCATGAGGAGAAGCAACGCGGCGAGGAGAATTCCAACCCCCGGTGTCAGAGTAGCCGCGATTAGAGGCCTTGATCCCGCCCGCGGCTGGAACAAGACCTCAATCTCTCACTATCTGCACTTTAATCAAATCCCGGCGTTTTTTTCCTGCCACAAAACTGTCAGTGGCAGAAAATAAGCCCTTTCTCATCAAAGAGGGGCTTCAATTGATTTTTCAAGCTGGGGATGTTTTATTCAAAAAGTTTAAGGCCAGGAAGGGGGGGGGGAGGCCCACCTGCATCCCACATCAGGCAAATTACTTCTGACTTTTAATTTATTTCAGCAGGAAATGGGAAGCTACATCGTAACCACAGTCAATAGGCGAGCGGAGGAGCGAGGTGCAATCAGGCAGGACTGTCAGCTTTAATAGGTTGGGCGAGCGCCAATCTGCTCCTCCTGACACACTCCCATTCTGTCCTTAAAAAAACAGGGTCGCCTGCTCGCCGTGTCGCCCCTAAACACAACCGAACACTGGATATATCGCACTCTGTTCAAGGGCAACGGCGGAGGGAACCGTTTCACCCGAACAGAAGTGGATTTTTATCTAAAGCCGAGTGAGTTGAGCATCAGCTGACCTTCGAGATCCATCATTCATAACTCCGACGTAGCCTCAGTGCTGTAAAGCTGCAGGGCTGAGGGAGTAGAAGAAATTTCCAACACAAATGTTTCATATTGTATTTTTCGGTTCAAAAAACTAAAAAACACTAAATTACATAATTACATTACTTTTTTTAAACCATTGACGTGAAACAGGTCCATTGATTGCTTTGAATTCTCCCCTAATTTTTCTTGAATAAATATTTTGTATATTTGTACTTATTTTAAGGGCGGCACAGAGGCTTAGTGGTTAGCATGTTCTTCTCTCAGCGCTGGGGATTCCCAGTTTAAATTCCGATCTGGGCGGAGTTTTCATGTTCTCCCTGCGTTTGCGTGGGTTTCCTTTGGGTTCTCCGGTTTCCTCCTACAGTCCAAAAACATGGATTCAAGGTAAATTGACTGCTTTAAATTGCCCTATATAGTCTGTGTGAGTGCGTTTTGGTGTGGGTGTGTGCCCAGTGGTAGATTGGCACCCTGTCCCAGCGCATGAAATGTTCCCACCTGAATGGGTATAGGAAACATTGTGTGCAGAATTCAAAAGATTGCTTTGTTGGAGGAGCGAGTCAGGAAACGTTCTCCTCCACCAGCATCACGTAGTGACCTGGCTACTGTCCTGCAAGAAGAATGGCTTCAAATCCCTCTATTGGCCGCAAAAGGTGGCGCTACACCACACTAATCAATGATTGTGTTCTAAAACACATTTCTCTCTGATGGAGCCCCACCCCCTTTTGTTTTCTAACATGGCTGCCGCTTCACATGAAACAACAAAACGCTGACTAAATGAATATTTATGGTTTATGGTGGCGACACAGAAAAAGGACCAGAAGTGTTATACTGGGATAGGTCTCAATTATGTGCCGAATGCTACACTGATGGTTGTTTAGTACAATATTATTATTAAAACATCACACCAATCCCACACCAGTGTCATCATTTTGTATTCATGTTCATCATTCCCATATTTGGAATTTCCGGGTCTAAGCAAAATATTCCGATGAGGTTTTAATCTCCTCCATCATGTTCTGTGGTTGATAAATAAGTTGCAGTGATCTACAGGAGGGAACATATCTTGTTCTGAACATCCATCCATTCATTATCTTCTGCTTATTCCTCTACTAGGGTCGTGGTGGGGTTCCTCATGCCCATTCAGGGGAGAACATCTTGAGCGTTGGGCAGCAAACCCCCGGACAGGGCGCCAATCCATAGCAGGGCACACACTTACTCACACATACACACACTATGAGGGGCAATTTAGAGCATTCAATTTACCTGCAAAGCATGTGTTTGAAATGTGGGAGGAAACCGGAGAACCCTGAGGACACCCACACAGATATGAGGAGAACATGGAAACTTCACCCAGATCGGGATTCAAACCGGGAATCCCCAGCGCTGAACATGATTTATAATGAGGACTACAGGGTGACACGCCTCCGGTGGTTTATATTAAATAACCTGAGAGCCACGTTATCCAGCTGTGATGCGTCTCATAGAGGATGTTAGTAATTACAGGAGATGAAGGTGCACAAGCCTGCGCTTAAAACATTAAAGAAATGTGTCATGTTCATGCTTTTCAAGTCGAAATCATGATGAGGGTGTCTGTAGTAAACACCACCTTCAGTCTGGATGAAACCTTTCACTCACAGAACCGCATTTCTTTAAAGTGCTTCCATTTGGATTTGCTCAGTTGATTTACTGAGAACCGATGTGGGTTTCACGTTACCCAGCATTCCACTTAAAATCTGAAAGAAGTTTATTACTCTGCATTCACTGCGTTATACACTGCGTGGACAAAAGAATTGGGACAGACCATTGAATAACAAAATTTTGGTGATCCATTTCGTCCCATTGCTTTGGGTGAATATTTAAGGACAGCTGTATGTCTGTAACTTTGTGAGAGCAGCTTGGGGAAGGCCTTTCTCCCTATTCAGAGCTCTGACCTCAACCTCAACAATTATCTTCAGGATGAACTGGGACTGAGATTGTATCTTCTGGATAAATGAAAAAAAATCTACAAAATCTTTTAAAAAGCATTACAATAGTGGAAGCTGATTTAGCTGCTAAAGCGAACCAACGTATGTTCGGTGGTGAACAATGGTTTAAAGCTTTCAGACAAAACGTAAATGAATCACTGAATAAATGATTCATTGATTCAAAGACTGTGATTATTTGCTTTTCCAGAAGGCAGACTGATATCGTCGGCGCACTTTGGATCCGTATGATTTGGGGGGAAAGGCGCCTATCTGTATTAAACTAATGCCTTTCTGTTACCTGGGAATTTAAATTGATCCCTCAGTCAGGGAACGTAGACGAGGCACAGGCTTGATGTTGATGCCGTCGCCTCTGGGTGCGATGCTGGATGAAAAGGAGTGTGTGGAGCGTTCGCTCTCCTCTGGACTAATGAAGCCTCTTTGAGAGGAGATTAAATGGCAGAGGGGAAAACAATCACAGCCCACGGTCACTCCTGCTTCTGCTAAAACTCGGAGACCGTCCTTCTTTCACCCTGGATTAGAGTCTCTGAGTGACGACAGTATTAACTTCCAAACGCTTAAAAAATTCATCCATTGTTATCTAACCTGATTAGTAATGTATATAATGTACATCTGTGCTCAGTGACATCATAGAACCGAATCCATAGGTATGTTAGATATATTGAATCATCTTAAAAAAAGACTGAGATTCATGATTGACTCCTGAAATACTTCAGGGTTCATAAACATTCTGTGTTATCAGAAATTAGGAACAATTACAGATCTGAGAACCTCCATGAAGTTCCTTTAAGGCAGGGTAGGTAGTTTACAGGATCCATAAGTAAGATTTTCCACACAGACACACTGCAAAATCTTGAAGAAAGCCTTATCTATAAATTGGAATCAGTTTAGAATGGGACATCATCAAAGCTCCTGTTGGTAGAAGTTGTAGGTGTCCCAATACTTTTGTTCATACAGTAAACAGCTGGTTTTGAAAACATACTTTACAAGTTTTGATCTTAAAGGTAAAAATCCATTTTGGTGGAAACGTTGGTCGTAAGTGTTGAAGTTAAAACCGTGAGGTAACTGCCGCCATCCCTCAGTGTGTGATGAGTTTGAGTTCAGGAATGAGAAGTTGGAAGTTTGTGTGTGTGAGAGAGAGAGAGAGAGAGAGAGAGAGAGAGAGAGAGAGAGAGAGAATCTGAATGTGTCTCCTCATTCTGACAGCGGGTCCTCAGGGAGGCTCTCTGGACGTCCAAAACCAGCCGTCTGTCACACACTTTGCATCGGCGCTGTTGCCTTGGAGACAGCAGCTCCCTGAACAGTAGAGGCACATAACAGGTAAATACATCCACAAAACTCGACCCATCTCTTTAAAACCCCAGAATTCAGATCTTTTCCTTTTGTCTTCTTGATAAAAACAGGTGGAGCAGTTTCCTCCCACCGCCGAACCGTTCATCAGACAAATTAGAAAATCCGTTTAAAGAACACCTCTTTAAAAAGCTTCCTGTTGTTTAAAACTTTATTCTTTTTCAAATAAAGATCTTTAGTTTGTTTTACTGCTAAACAGATATTACACTTTAAATACCACATGCTTCTTAAACTACACATAAAAGAAAGAAAGACCTGCACCTTTGCACAAAACACTTAAACAATCTAAACATTTTAATTGATTATGGAGATTGTAACTCTATAAACTATAAACTGATTCAGTCATTCAGCATCTTCCGTTAATCCTCTATGAGGGTCGCAGTGGGGTTCCCCATGCCCATCCAGGAGAGAAGGTTTTGGGCGCTGGATACTCAGGACAGGGCACCAATCTATAGCTGGGCACACACACACTCACACACACAAACATACTCACACGGGGCGATTTACATCAATTTACCTTGAATCCATGATTTCGGACAGTGGGAGGAAACCCACACAGACACAGGGAGAACAGGCAGCCAGATTGGGATTTGAACCGGGAATTCCCAGGCACTTATCACTAAGCCATTGTGCCGCTGTTATGTAATATTTGATGTGTTTTTTTATTTACCCAGATGTTTCTAGTTTTAGTCTGAACTCCACCTGCACAATCGAGCACCATTTGGAGTTGATGGACTGGTCATCAGTCCTTATCAGGACACTCCAATTGCTCTCGTCTGTCGTTGTTGTTTCCTGTGCCGCTGCAGAGCTCCTGTTTCTTTCATGGCTGCTCTCTCTTTCCGCGTCTCTTCTTTAAAAACCTGCACAAACCATCAGCAGAACCTGCAGCGGGCGCGTCAATCACCATCTCCTTGACTCCACCTCCACTTCCCCCGTCCATGTCGCTGCCACAACAGCAAGAAATGTTCTTTTGTACAAGCCCTCCCCCTCCTCCTCTCAGAAACCCCTCACACCCCGTACTGGTTAATGTTTAAAAACATTGACAATCCAGTGTCTTACAAACTGGCAGGCACAACAGGACTCTAACAGACTTCTGGGGCACGGCATGACCAAACTGGCTCTCCGAAATGACTCTTCTGTCTTCCAGAGCTTGAAATTTGATTCTGTTGTATGACTTTTCTTCCAGCAGCAGAGCTGAATCTGGGTGATCTTTGGTTGCGCCGGCTCAACAGGCGTTCAGTGTGAACGAGGTGAAGGGAATCAGTGAAGCGTGCCGAAGGTTCTGCAAGAAAAAGATCCATTTGGTGAAGATTTCAGAGCTGTGAACTCATCAGGGCAGAAGAGACTGAAACAACATGCAAGACGATGTAGTGAAATCTAACAGATGTAATCAGGATAACGCAGGTTTCATCAAACTGAGGATATTAAATGAGACTGTAACACAATATTCATTTATTCATTGTTTTTTTGTTAATTGTATTGTTTCATTTGTTAATTCAAGTGTTGAAATGATTTGTGTGTGGTTCCCACTTTAAATATACTGATTAGACTGCCACCTCATGGAGCACCCTGAATAGTTCACGTTATTTTAGCCTTTAAAATGAAAACGTAAATATCACATTTAAAAAAACATCTTTAGTTAAAGGCAGGACAGTGGCTTAGTGGGTAGCACGTTCTCCTCCCAGCACTGGGGATTTCCAATCCCGATCTGGGTGAAGTTCTCTCCGTGGGTTTCCTCCGGGTTCTCCGGTTTCCTCCCACAGTCCAAAAACATGGATTCCAGGTAAATCGAATGCTCTAAATTGCCCTGTATAGCGGGTGAGTGAGTGTGTGCCCAGCGTTGGATTGGCACCCTGTCCTGGGTGTTTCTGCCAAGCGCACGAGATGTTCTCCCCTGGACAAGCTTGGGGAACCCCTCCGCGACCCTCGTAGAAGATTAAGCAGAAGATAACCGATGGATTTTTAGTTTACTTTAAAAATCGACGAGTTCAAGTCGACTGACAGAAAAGCGGGATAAATCTGCAGTGACTGTTGTTTCTAATAACAACATTAAGTTGTTTAGAATTGAGTCTGAGGCAAAAGAGACCACTAGAGGGCAGCAAACCTGAGGCCGTCATCAGAACTCAGAATTCTGACTGTTAGGAAGCGGGCTCTTAAACACCTCTAGGTAACTTCTTTACATGTTCATATTGTTGTCAGAGCACACGGTTACGGCGGCGCAGCGGCCTTTATGTGTACGGCTTTTATGCCGCGGGAAGAGAGAACGTCATGGGACAGGTGCGGGACTTTTGGTGAGTTCCATCGGCCGAACGGCGGCTGTTTGAGGGTTAATACTGTCTGTTATAAAGCTCATTCCTATCCCAGCCGTTGTGTGAGTCCCGCTTTTCACATCCCATTGTTGTGTTAGTCGTCTTGCATGAAGTGAGCACTACAAACAACGCAGTGAGCGCACGCTGCTTTTAAAGTTGAACAGTTCCGTCCAACTTTTTGATAATTTGTGATCTTTGGGTCATTTGGGCCCAGGGGGCGCCACTGTGCACTGAATCACAGCAGCTCAAAACCACTTTCCTTTTTTGCACAATCATTTCCTCTGCTGAAACTTTTTGTTAGATCGTACCAACTGTAAAGGTGGTGATGGATGATAAAGGTTGGAGTTTTGTAGTCCATTAAACCCAGGAGACTTTAATGTGTGACTCACAGTTTGTCCTCATGAGTTCTTTAAGTCTGAGGATTCCGTTTATATAAATCATATTCAAAGTGTTTAAATGATTCAGAAATAAAATCTAACTTTCACTGCACCACAAAAATGGAAACAGCTGGTTAATCCAAACATCAGCTGTTAGCCGACCCGCACTGTTCTAAGTGATAAACATTTGGGGATTTACTCGTATTAGACGTGACAGGTACTGAAAGTCTGAAGCTTCACTTTGGCTTAAAAAGGCAGGCAAGAAATTTCGGGGCGGAATATTCTGGTAAAAATCGCATAAAGAATGTCACACACAGACTATTTAATGTCACTCATGTCATGCTCGTGTTAAACCTCCGGGGGCTGACAGGAAGCTCAGGTAATGCGCTTAAGCGTTTATGCTGCATTCTGGGAAACAGAAATGGATAAGGAGGCCCCGGATTTGCCGTCATCACTAATCATATTGATTCAATGAGACAGACAGAGGCACCGAACCCACCAAATCCACTCGTTCTCTCCTGCTAAAGAAGTGCCTCCGTACCTTTCAGTAAGCCTGCCACCGCTTTAGTATTTATTAGTATGTTTAATGCCCTTCGCAGCGGGCAAAGTGTGACCAGCGCCTCGATCTCAGGAGCTGGAGGAATTACCAAACAGCCAAGGCAGCAAACTTCCCGACCTGGAGCTAATCACGGCGTCTCCCTCTGCATCAGCATCTTTTAAAAGGAGAGGCCAGTTGGCTGAAAGTGCCTTCCCAGCATGCACAGCAAACTCGTTCATTCATTCACACACACAGAGTTTATGTCCATCATTTTCAAGCTCGGGCAAGAATGATATCGGGAGACGCAGAAGCGGAAAACAGCCGGAACCTTAAATGAAGGTGTTTACAAAGAAGTGGAGCGAAAATCCTCCCACATTCCTGCAACTTTACAAAACTGTGAGGATTAAAACCCCAGACCTCGCACCTTTAAACATCTTCCTCTGAGTTTCTCCAGGGACCAAACACATCTGAAGTCCTGACGCTGCTCTCTCTGACCGTCTGTCGTCTTCTCTGTCCGTATCCGTTGATGTCCTCTGTTCTGTCTCCATGTCCAATTGTTTCCCGTCTGTAGTCTCACTTTCTCTAGCTTTCTTCTGACCCATCGCCTGCCCTCTCTCTCCTCTCACTATTTTTCTCAGTTCTATTGTGGCTCTCTTTCTCTCCCCCTCTCTCTCAGTCTGTCTGTCTCTCTGACTTTGACTTACTTGTCTCTCTCATTGTGTCTGTCTCCTGTCTGTCTCTTTAGTTTTATTGCCAGTAGCTCCTTTTTCCTCCATCCCTCTTGCTCTCTGTACCTTGCCGTCTCCCTTGTTTACCCCCCTCACCCCAAACCACGTCTTTGGTATGAGGTCCTGTGAACCCTTGACTTCAATTTCCTTCGGGTGGCGGAGTCAAGGCAGGAGTAAATTTCAGAAATGGTCTCCACCCTCCAGTGCTGAAGAACTTCCCACTGAAAAAAAATGACTTCTTTAAGTTCTGAAAGTAAACCTTCGATCCAGAACCCGGGATTTAAGGTCACGCTAACACTTTAAACATCTCCTGGTTTATAAAGGAATTTAGAATGTGTTTGTGTGAATTAAACCTCCACTTTTGGACTCCTCTTTACAAAATCCATACCAGGTCTGTTGTTCTAGGTTACACTTTTGAAGAAATTCTAAATTCCTGCAAATGAAAAACATTCCCAAAGTATACCACTACCACCGCGATGCCTCACGCTGTGGAGGTCATTTTTAATCTAAACAGCTACAACATGAAGTGTGGAATTTTAAATGGCCTGCAAGCATGACACATCTGGCCCATGAGGCTGTCTGAACTGGAATGAACGATAATGAAAATAATGTCCACATGTAGCCGGGTATCTGTAATACCAAATAAACTTGTCTGTATATTACCCACATGAAAACTTAATTTTACACCGAAAACGATTATTTTGATTACGATGACATTCAAATTGTTTGAATGCATTGTGGGGCAGGAGAAGGAGAACTTGGGTGTTTGTTTTGAGGGATTCTGATTGGCTGACATAGATTTACATAGATTTATTTGGCGTGTTTACAACACTCTCAACAGAGAACGTTATGGGCACTGGACACCCAGGACAGGGCGCCAGTTTATCGCGGGGTTACTTTATTTTGTCTACGTTTATATATAGGTTAATTTTATCACTTTATTTATGTTTGTTTTGGTTTGTAAACATGGAAACTTGTGATTGGATGAGTGACAGGCATAAACCAATCGTTACTTGACCTCACTGGTTTAACCAACACGTCTTGGCGAAGCAATGGCATTTGAAAATTCACCATCACATTTGAAATGCACACTGAAGTGAGAATGAGCTATTATGTATTTTAGGTCCATTTCATATTTAATACATTTAATTTGGCGCAATTTATTTGCCGGTGTTCTGACAGTTCTGCTACCCTGTGGAAATGTGTTTCCATACTTTTAAAGTTACCGTCGCTTAAATAAATCAGTAGTTCTGAGTTTGAAACATAACTCTAGTTGAGTTTGAACCTCTGCTAATAGATGTTGGAATGTAAGGTTCACAGAAGGAGGAAACTTTAAACCCCTTATTCAGTTTAAATTAGAGTTTTTATTTATCATCCACCACTTTTCTGAAGCATGAGACTGAGAGACTGATGACGCCGTATGTGCACTTTTGATTTTTAATAAAATGTGTCATTATACGTGTTCGCTTCACTTTAAGCACCTTTACATTTGGTCGTTTAGTTTACACTTTTAACCAAAGCGACACCCTAACCGCTGAGCCACCATATCCAGGTGAATGTACTTTTATACTTCAATATGAGTATTTATACTTTAGCTTTTACTTGAGGAATTATTTTACATTTTATCAGTACTTTAATTAATTATGGGACTTCAGTACTTCTGGCACCTCTGCTTATAATAATTGCTGTCAAATTGGATGCAATACCCCTTTTCACCACTGGAGGCAGAGGAATGCACAGACGTTGAGATCATGAATCCCATTTCCCAATTACCCCTTTCTGACCAGCTATGCTGGAATGCAGCACTCCTCCCACCCTGTGAGTGGCAGTAATGTGTAAAGGTGCCAGGTTGATGAGCTAACCACCATCAGCTGCGGACCGGCCTTTAAAGGGAGCAGAGCTGCAGAGGTTCCTTGTTGATGTCAGCTGTTTGATTAGCGAAGAAATGCTTAAAAGAAATCTGTATAAAAAATCAAAAAAAAAAAAAAATACATTAAAAAGAATGTATTAAACTCTCTCTCTCTCTCTCTCTCTCTCTCTCTCTCTCTCTCTCTCTCTCTCTCTCTCTCTCACACACA
>JAOUQT010000033.1:504705-521101 GCA_025769995.1 Xyliphius kryptos
AATGAATCTACATAAAACAGTAAAATGCATAAGTAGAAACTAAATAGTACAGTAATAAATGAGACCAAAAAGATAAAAAATAAAAACAGAGGAATAAATGAATACAATTGTAAGATGATAATAAAACCCTGAATAGATAATTGATTGTTGACTCAAAAGCTAACTGAAAGAGATGAGTTTTTAGTCCGACTTTGAACAATGGTAGAGAATGACAGATACGTAACTCTAACGGGAGCCCATTCCAGGGTCAGTGACACTAAAAGCTCTCTCAACTAGAATACGCAACTTTACAGAAGGGACCGCTAAGAGGTGCGAGTTTGAGAAGCGTAAAGTGCGAGTCGAGACATGGACCTGGGCTCTGTAGTAGGATAGTCAAGTATGTAGGGGCAAGGCCATGAAGAGATTTGAAAACCAGCACCAGTATTTAATACTGCACCCAATATTGTACTGGGAGCCAGTGAAGGTCCCTCAACACCCGTGTAATGTGTTCCCAAGACCTTGTGTGGGTCAGCACCCCGGCTGCAGAGCTTTGTACATACTGTAATCGATTAAGAAGCTGATTTGGGAGACCAACTCGGCTTGCCATGAGCTCACATATTCGACTTGGTGGCACAACTGACACAACTCTTGATCGGCTTGGGACACATAGAGGACAATTTAGAGAAGTCAAGTCACCTTAAATCCAATCCATGTCTGTGTAGATGCCAAATTGGCAGACTCAGTTGGAGATGTCTGGTTCGGTCACAACTCAAAAATATAAACATATACAGACCCTTTCCAAAAAATTGGAATATTATGGAAAAGTTGATTTATTTCCATAATTTCATTCGAAAAGTTAACCTTTCATAGATTATAGATTCCAGGCTCAAAATTAAACGATTTACATAGTTTACATAAATGGGCTTCCAGCTCATTAAAAAGTCTCAGAAAGGGCACATATGTTTTAAACTGTGTGTGCACACCGATCATCTACTAATCAGTAGAGGCCAGGACCTGGCCCCTGCCCATGCCGCCAAAAGCACCAAAACCTGGTTTGATGCCCATGCCATCACAGTGCTTGACTGGCCAGCCAACTCTCCGGACCTAAACCCAATGGAGAATTTATGGGGTGTTCTCAAGAGGAAAATGAAAGGCACCAGACCCAACAACAAAGAGCTGACAGCAAGCATCAAGGAAATCTGGCCGTCCATAATTCTCAGCACTGTGATGGTATGGTCATCAAACCAGGTTTTGGTGCTTTTTAATTGTGGGCCCTGAATCTATGATCTATTAAAGTTTAACTTTTTAAGTTAGTATGGAAATGAATAAACTTTTCCATGATATTCAAACTTTTGGGAAGGGGTCTGTATTTGAAAATTTTTTTTTTTGGATTACAGTTTGTGCTTTTTTTTGGAAAAAACAAACAAACAAAAAAAACCCTAACCCAAATTGATCTTGTTGATTTGGACAGGGGTGGCATGGTGGCTTAGTGTTTTGCATGTTTGCCCCTCAGTGCTGGGAATTCCCAGTTCGAATCCCAATCTGAGTGAAGTGTAAATACATGGATTAAAAGTTGCCTCGTGTAGTCTGTGTGTGTGTGTGAGTGAGTGAGTGAGTGTGTGCCCAGCGATGGATTGGCACCCTGTGCTGTATTTGCCAAAAGCCCGGGACCCTCTCCCCTGGATGGGCATGTGGAAAGATAATGAATGAATGATTTGGACAGATGGGTAAGTCATGTTGCCCAGACACAATGAGGATCCGAGGGAGAATTTACCAAACTGAGTATTAACAAGATTAAACATCAGCAACTGTAGATGTCCAAACAATATGGCTTTTCAATTCCTGAAGCTGAGACTCAAACCCCTTAAGTCTCTTTTAAACTCCACACACTCTTATTCACAAATCCTCCCCATCAGTTAATTCCATGTGAATTGATTTCATGAGTCTGACATCATACTAGTTTTTAATTGTGGAAAAAGGCACGTGTCCACTTGCATTCAAGTACTTAATGAAACGTAGAGTAGAGTTTCAGCGAGACAGGAAGTTCAGCACAGGAGCCTCATGGACACTAAATGCAAATTTAGCTTCTAAATCATGGGAAGAGATTCGCAAAGCCGAAGCAACAGCTGAGTTTATCCTCCGACATAAAAAAATAATCTGTGACTTTGACTCATCCATCTCTGATTGCCCCGCACTTTGATGTGACAGTAATATCTGAAGTTGTGGGCCACGCGGGCGACGACGTGGCGCAGCAGATTTCTTATCCTTTAAAACTGTCACTCAGGTCATTAAACTCCAGCGAGGGGGGTGGATGGATGGGTGGGTAAGCTATCACCCTGCAGAATTTGAATCCCTCACCTGCATGATACAGTGGTTTTTATGGACACGTCAACCTTCAGCCCTCTTTATAATCACAATGCACCGGATGCCTCCGGGATGGGTGGAGATTGGGGGGTGGGGGGTGGATTCTATGAGTATGCAATGCATAGGATGGAAAACGTCTGCGTGTAATTACATATGTTTAATCACCTGACTCCTCCGCCGTGTCGATGCTTCAACCCTTCAATCCTTCTTCAACATGCAACAGCTGCATGGATTTTCAGCTACATTAATTGTGCCGTAACACGTAGATTTGTTTCCATCCGTAGGGTATTTCCCTGCCAAAATGAATTCACTCCACACTGTCAGATAGATAAAACTGTCAAAAGAGTGATATTCATCCGCAATTCCCCCGTGTGGGTGAACACTCCACTGCCAAGCAGAGGAATCATATATCAATTCTCTGCGTCGTTTTTAAGACAGGTGAGACCGCGTTCTGAACGTATAGTCATATAAATAAGATTTAAAAAGCCATTATCCACGTTGTTATTATCGACGGCCTCATCATGAGAGATCGCCTTTAATAATTCACTTACAGTCCGCTGTTACAGCTACGAGAAATACTTCCAAAACGAATCAAAATACTGCCGCAGTCATCACTACCACCGCGACCACCTCGACTACCAACTTTACACTCATTACCATGTTTACTACTCTACCCGTACTAATGCTATAGTCATGGCTGCACTTACTATATTACTCTTATTATTTATGTTATAATTACCTCGTCCACTTTCTACAGTTCGACCATCACTATGACTATAACTTCTTCTGCTTCTCCAGATGTTTAGAACATGTTGACCTTATAACATTTTGTACATGTGAGACACCTATGTGGCCTCCCAGCACAGGGGTTTCAGGTTTGAATTACATTTACATTTTGGTCATTTAGCAGATGCTTTTATCCAAAACGACTTACAAATATTTGATCATTGGGGTCAGAACAAAGGGTTACATACAGCGCTCTCTGGAGCAGTGAGGGTTAAGCGCAAGGACCCACATTGGTAACTTCAGTGGACCTGGGCTTTGAACCCACAACCCTTAGATTGATAGCCCAACACCCTAAACTCTGAGCTACCACTCAGTTTTCATGTTCTCCTTGTGTCCCCATGTGTTTTCTATTCTTCTACAAATTGCTGCAGCAGGTAACGGTTTGTTTCAAATCAGTCACATATTTCTGGAAAAAGGTTCTCGACCAAACTGTTGCTCTGAAACTTCAGAACATGGCTGTAAGCTTTGGTTGCCAACATTGGGATTCCCTCAGTGCTATATTTAGTCACGTAAGCATAGAGTCTGCTCAACAATACACTGACTACATACATCCTATATGGTGGCGCCCTATATGGGGCGTTGGATCATCAATCAGAAGGTTGGGGTTCAAATCCCAGATCCACTGAAGTTACCAATGTGGGTCCTTGAGCAAGACCCTTAACACTCATTGCTCCAGGGTGCTGTATGAACCCTGTATTCCAATCCCAAACAAGTTGGGATACTTGTAAGTCGCTTTGGATAAAAGCGTCTGCTAAATGTAAATGTCTAAATGGGTAGGGTAGGAACGGCAACGTTGTACTGGGATAGGGCTCAATTATGCGGCGTATGCTACGCTGCGGGTCGGCGAGTTAATGTAACTAATGTGGCTCTTTTTGTATAAAGTCCTCAAAGGCCTTCAGTGTAAAACCTTAAAATTCCATAACAATTCTGAAGATCCAGACAGTAAGAGTTCAGATGTGTGTTAAACAGATTTAGGCCAGACATTCATTTTCACCTGAGCTCATCAACGTGTCATCGACGACACGACGGCGAATATGAAACCGCACACCCCCTGACTGATGTGGAGGAAAAGGATTTGCAATAAGATTTTCCTCTTTGTTTCTGTACTTTCTCTTTCTGTCTGCACTCCAGGTGATGATAATTAATCACGCTACCATTAAGTGAATGGGGT
Organism: Xyliphius kryptos; assembly: GCA_025769995.1. Classification (NCBI taxonomy): domain Eukaryota; kingdom Metazoa; phylum Chordata; class Actinopteri; order Siluriformes; family Aspredinidae; genus Xyliphius; species Xyliphius kryptos. The sequence goes on from JAOUQT010000033.1 coordinate 509,006, forward strand.
GCAGGGGCAATAGATCAATTGACAACTAGATGATAAGAATGGATGGTGCAGATCACCTTGGATACAGTGCTGAGGATGGATGAAGGCCACAGAAGTCGTTATCAGTGGACTCGGTCTGGAATCGTAGTAACAGAAGGAACAGAACCGAACTAATGCAGGCGGTAAAACACAGGCGTGAATTTAAGGATAAAGCGAGGTATTTATTGTCAGAGTAAAACATAAAGCTGCATTAATCCTACTGAGCTTTCGCCATGGCAACGGGATCTCTGATTCGCCATGTACTCTGATGATCAGGACCCTCACAGAGCAGCTGGTATCAGGGTGGGGGATGAGTCTCAGTTCTGCAGTGACACTGACATGGTGGTGCAGGTGTGTCCTTAACTTCCTCCACCTTCATCCTGTCTGCAGCATCCTGTATCACTGATGGATGATTAGAGGATGTGTCTGATTCTACATCCACAAGGTGGAGCAATACGGTGGATGTGTGTGATGGAGTTTACAGTGAGTGGAGCGTGACAGTTCAGAAAGACGACGGATGTGTAACCTGTTAAACTTCTTCCAGAACGATGCTACTAGTACCGTTTCCGTCTTGTTTTGCATTTGTTCCAGCTGTTCTTTACAATTTACATCATTATTTATTTAATTGTTTATTTTCATTTAATCGGTGCATTGCACATTTCAACCTTCAAACTTTTTATATTAAACACAAAAAAGTTTTTAAAAAGACCTACATTTTTTTATATAAAGGTTCGGGTATAATAAATAGTTTTACAGTAAATTATTTTACTGTTTAAGTTCCAGCCCGGCCGCTCGAGGACGATGAGTCCCCCACTGAGCCTTGGTCCTCCCAAAGTTTCTTCCTGTCGCTTCGACAGGAAGTACGTCGTACCCGTTGGGGGTTCAGGCACGGAATTCTGTTAAGCTGCTCTGTGACAATATACGGTTGTAAAAAACTTGAACTTGAACTGGGGCGGTGATGTGATGTTCTCCCTGTGTCTGCATGGGTTTCCTCAGGGTTCTCCAGTTTGCTCCCACAATCCAAAAACATGGATTTAAGGTAAAGTGTTAGACTTGGCGTATCTGTGTATTGGGTGTATCTGCCCAGTCACCCCTGGATGGGCATGGGGAACCCCTCCCCCCGCGACCCTAAGCCTGTATTCTTTTGATCAGCTATTTTACCTCACCATTTACAGTCATCACTCTGCTGTCAATGCTTTAATTCCAACTGTAAATCTTAATGTGAAATATACAGTTCATTCATACCTTTACAACTCGGTTGGTCCTTCAGACGTGTGATTATGGTCATTAATTCAACATCACAATATTATTAAACGTCTGGTTGTTTGTGCTGATCGGACTCGGATTGAATTACACTGAATGAAAACGCTTTCATTAAAACTAGGTAAGGAATTTCCTGAATCTGCGTGGGCTGTTACTAAGAGAATGAGAGAGACGGGATGCATTGCCGTTGCATAATGTGTGGTGTAAATGAAGGTAAGTGAGAAAGCAAACAGACGAGGAGGAAAAAAGTGGAAGAAAGAAAGGGAACAAAAGAGAAGTGCTGCTGCCCATGCTGTGAAATGTTCTCTGCTATGACGAGGCGCCAGCAGCATTAAAGCCGCTCTCCATTCAGATCCTGATCTACATGAGACGGAGCGTTTGACAAACACATTTTCCATTTGCCTGCTTTACTATATTATTCTTTTTCTCCTTGCCGAGTCCCTCAGTAGTCATGAGTGGAATGGCGAGCCTGCGGCACAAACCAGGCATTATTGTCTCTGTCTTTGAGCAGCAAATTGTTTATCTGAGACTCTGAATGCTGTCATTTGAAATGCAGATAAATTAGATTGCAAGATCTCTACGGCGCCTGTGAATCTGCAGATTCCTGCGGCCTGACTGGCTGCGCCTAAATATTTAAACCTGGTTGCTTCTCTTTTAATCTACATCGCAAAATTGTCCAAAAATGAAAACTATGACTCAATAAAATCACAAAATCCTTGCTGTGTAGTTTGTATGTTCTTGCTATGTCTTTGTGGGTCTCCACCAGGCCCTCTGAGCTTTCTGCTAAATTGTCTGAATGTGTTTGTCTGTGTGTATGCCCTGCGATGGACTGGTGACTTGTCCCGGATGTTTCCTCACCTAAAAGTCCTGATTTGAGCATATTAAACACAATAGCGTGCAGGTAGGGGGCACTACAGAGCCATATGGATCCATCCATTCATTATCTTCCATTGAATCTTCTACTAGGGTCACGGGGAGGGGGTTCTTCCTGGTCTTCCAGGGCAAAATGTTTAGTGTGTTTAGTATACCCAGGACAGGAGTCACACACCCAGGACACACACACACACACACAGAGAGAGAGAGAGAGAGAGAGAGAGAGAGAGAGACAATAGATGCAATTTAGAGCAGTCAGTTTACCTTGAGTCCATGTTTTGGGACTGTGGGAGGAAACCGGAGAACCCAAAGGAAACCCACATGGACACGGGGAGAACATGAAAACTCCACCCAGAGTGAGATTCGAACTGGGAATCACCAGCGCTGAGAGGAGAACAGGCTAACCACTGTGCTGCTCAGCCATATTATTTTAAATGCTTAGTTTTAAGTCTACATTTAAAAAAAAAAAGTATTATTAATGATGCAACAGTGACACACCGCTTCCACCTCACACCGTTTGTGTGCATTTGGATTCCCCTTTGTGTCAGAGGAGAGTGATGTTCTACCTTCTCTTTTATTTCTTTAATTCTTTCCTGTGAGTTGTTTTCTACATGGATTCTTAGCTGGAGTCTGGTTAAAGTGCTGTAACCCGTGACTCCCTGCAGGAGAATGTTCCTCATGAGGTGCTTGTATACATCTTAGCTCAGGAAGTGTTTCCCTGTTGTGGGTGCTGTAAGCACGCGGGTCGCTCCACTCGTGTGTTTAAAGGCTGCAGTGTGTCTCCAGTCAGACTGGATTTTAAAAGAGACTGTTGAGGAATGTGGGATCTTCTGCCCATGGGCAAGAGGGAGGCAGATATCTGAGAGGGAGGCATGCTGGGAGACACTTACGGTGGATATGAAGGACATTGATGATGATATTGCCATCAGTTCATGCGGTCTGGGATGCTGCAGTTTTCATAGCAGACAGCAAGGACTTAGGTCATGACATTCTCTATTATCCTCATATATGAGGAGGTGAGGATTGGCCCTTTCAGGCTCCCTTTGAAGTAATTACTTTCTTGACCAGCCTGGAGAGGTTCTTTGTGATGTGAATGCTAAGAATTTTAGTGCATTTGACTCACTTTACAGCTTTTGTGTTGATTTGGAGTGAAGAGTGTTCATCTTAACGTTTCACAATCAGTCACAATCATTGCATTCTTTAAATCATGAACAGTGGCCATCTCTCTCTCGCTCTCTTTGCCACCCATTACAATCTCTCCCATTTTACACAACACTGGAGACCACTGTACATCATCACATTCTTCCTTCAAAGCATAGAATGCCACCCAAAATGGACACTGGTATGCTTCCAACTTTGTGGTAACAGTTTTTGTAAAGGGCTATATGTCTGTGCCAGCATGACTTCTTCTCTGTTCATAAAAGAAGATCCAGCCAACAGACGTACGCCGCATAATTGAGCCCTATCCCAGCATAACGTTGCCAGTCCTGTTTCTGCCTCACCACCATAAAGTTTGGAAGTTTACCTGTAGTGAGCGTATTGTTGAACAGACTGTATAATTATGCTTTCATGACAAACAACAGTGGATAGCATGCTGCTAACTTCCAGAGCAACAGTTTGGTTGAGGATATTTTTCCAAATATATGCAACTGAGCGAAACAGTTACCTTCTGCAGCAGTTTGTAGACTTGTTGTTTCATGTGAAGCGGCGAACATGTTAGGAAACAAAAGGGTGGGGTGTCATGAGGGAAAAGAGGTGGGGCTCTGTCGTGCATATTCCATGGTTTGTCATGGAAAAGATGGGGGTGGGGCTTCCTGCGTGTGTATCTCATTTGTATATATGGATGTTCTAAGTGGTTCCGCTGGTTTCACATCTCTTGCTACAAGATAAAGGAGCATTTCTGTGGGACACTGTGTCCATCCTTCCAAAAGAGCAGGTCATGTACAGATGTTGGGTAAACAGGACCTGACTCTCAATCACCAAATGGGGTTTAATGAGTGTAATATTCAGGAATCAAGAGGTCTGTCCCAATACATTTGTTCATATCAGCCAAATGTACTTTCTTTATTTCCTTAACTCAATTTCCAGGAGTGTAAATAAACTCTGTAACAGCTGAACAACCCTCAAAGACAAACCACTGACTAACTGCAGCTGTTACGCCGATCGTCCATAGGCACCGTCTTTATGTTCGATTGTTCACGCAAACGTTCCTTCATTTTTCTAAATATTTATTTATTTTAACTCACAGCATCCTATATTTGGAGCACCAGCTCTGTAGGTTCCAGCTTCTACTTGTATAAGTTGCCGAAGTGCAATCAAGCATGCAGAACGTGACAGACGGCGATCATTGGGGGTTTGAGCATGAGTAACGGCTCAGAAAGGAAGGAGACTGCGTTTCTCCATCGAGCCAATCAGAGTTCCCCGCTAGAATCGTCTCATCATCAGAGGCCCATTTGAGAAGTTCATCAGCGGAAGCATTAATCCTGGTAATTTCAGTCCCGCTGTTCGTTGGCTGTCAGATGCGTCAGGCCACATCGGAGAACAGCGCTAAAGCGCCAAGGAAGCCCGGTGCCGTTCTTCGATAATTAGAGTGCCATGTGTTCGTCCCTACAAGGTAAAACGGCTCTTGTTAAATGAAGAGCTGTCACAATTTAATTGTCTCCGCTGAGACTCGCAGCTAAGGGGGGTGTTGGGGTGGGGGGTTTGGTGTAGAACGCAATCCTGCAAACACAGCCCAAATCGTGGAGAATCCAGGCCAGGAAAACGTCCTCGGTCCCTGAAATGTCTGCACATCATTTCCTGTTGGAGGACACGCCAGCTTTCGGGGTAGTTTGGATTAAATAGAGAGACGAGAAGCTATTTTAGAAGCGATCTCTCCTGTGTCATTCTAAGACGCCGTTAAGGCAGAGGAAAAAAAATCAATTTATGTTTACTGGTTTTTCACTCTGACATATTGATCTTACAGCCAGATTAAAACAGCAGCTCTTTTAACCCGCCTTAAAGTCACAGTCAGGGATTTTCACAACAAAGTGGCATCCCAGGCAATTTCAGTTTTCTAAAGCCTATAAAGGACGTGACGGGTCCCAGTGTGCACTTCAAAAACCAAACCTCACCTTAAAAAGACCTCGTATGAATTACACGCAAAAGCAAATTCACCTGACTTACAGAATTAAGACGTAAAAAATGAGGTTCATTCCCCGAGGCCAAAATCTCGGAGGGGGCTTAGAATGAAAGTCATTTTGATGTTCTCCATTTTAAAGAGGAAAATGATTGGTTTTATTTTTCTATACTATTAATTTAATTATTTGTCTTAAAACATTCAGATTGATAAAAACCCTGGGAGACATAATGAATCAGATAAACTTGTTCTTCAGGGCTTCAGGATTTGAGCTAAAAGAAACCTGAACTTGACCTTAAGCTGGACTTCGGTTCTTTCGATCACGTTTTTACAGAATTTTTTTTTATCAACAATCACAACAGCCACGATCCAACAGCTTTAAAACAATAAAGATTAGGGGCTTTGCTTATCTTTCACTTAAAAGTTACCTTAATGGTGGAACCTCCAAACTTTAGATTAATTTCCCAGCAGCCTCTCTACTGAGCTGGTAATTAAAGGAGGAATATCCACTGTGGAATTATCACCTACATTTAGTCATTCAGCAGACGCTTTTATCCAAAGCATAAATTATAAATGTGAGAACAACACAATCAGAAGTTCAGGAGAAACCAGCCACAATGTGGTATCATCAAAAACCTGATCATGACTCGATCCGACTGTTTTTTTATTTATTTTTATTTTCTTTACAACAAGTGTCTGTAGAAGAGATGTGTTTCGAATAGTTTCTTGACGATGCTGAGTGACTCAGTGTTGAACAGATGGTTCCACCATTTAGTGTTGAACGATACGGAGTGAGAGTTAGCGCCACAGTGAGGTTGGATCACAAGGCGCAGAGCGCAGTGAGCGAGTCGGAGTATAGCTAGGAAAGATGGATGAAAGGTAAGAGGGGGCAGATCCAGAGACTGTCCTGTAGGTCAGAGTCACTAGAGGGAGGCAATTCAGAGAGAGGAGGAATGGAGGGACATGAGTTCGCTGGGTCTGCAGAGTTTTAAATCCACTGTAGAGACCTGATTGTGGAAACTGGAAGACGGGAGTGGTGCCGAGATAGGATGAGGGCCTGGACCAGCAGCTGAATTAGGAAAGGTCTGATCTTCCTGGTGATTTACAGAATGAATCCTCAGAAATCAGAGTTTAAGATGTGTATCAACTGTGAAACCATGGTTACAGATCGAGTCGGCTGGAGGAATTTTGGAGCCATCGATTTGGAAGGTCAGGTCAGGAACTGAGAGTTTAGCTGGAATTATGAGTAACTCAGTATTTGTCAAATTTAATTTGAGATGACGGGTCTTCGTCCAAACAGATATTTCATTGAGGCAGGCGGATATCCGTTATCGGGGAAAAGCCAAAAGAAGCTGAGTGTCATCAGCATAGAAACAGTAAGAGAAACCATGTGCCTGAATGACGGTGCTCAGCGATGACGTATACTGAAAAAAGGGAAAGGTCCAAATACTGCACCCTACGGGCCTCCAGTGAACACTTGGTGAGGGTTAGAAACATCCCATATCATGATACTTTGAAGGTCCTACCTGTTAGTACCTGACCAACGTTTGATGGAAAACAGTTCACGTGAATATTTAACCCTCTGGTCATGTATTTATTCAGTTATTAGTTCTTAAAATATTTAAAAGGAACCCAAGTATAAGGAGAGAAATTAGATCTTGTAAGAAGTAAAGTTTTTAGCTGGAAAGAATTTGAAGAATTAAGTGATGGAGCAATCAGAAGTAACTGTGGGAGTCCATTCCAAAGTTTGAGCAGCGAATGACCTGTCACCCATAAATGAAAGCTTAATGTGTGTGACTGCAGCAGGCGCACTGCTGGAGGAGGAGGAAGACTTTGGATGAGAAATGTATGAATAAAGTAGTGTTCAGGACCTAGAAGCATGACTGTTAAGGTCTCTCATAATGGGAGAGGACAGGGGGAGGATATATATATATATATGACATGGGAAAAATACAAATAAGAGACCACTTTGAACATTTTTCTTTAGCCTTTGTGGGTCTGCGGCTCTGTTGTGTACAGTGTCCTCTGCTTTATCTTATTCCTATGAACCCCTGTCTTTGACATTTAAGGATGAAAGCTAACTGATGCACACTGTGTCTCTCGGCCAGTGGCGCCGGAATTGGACCTTATTTTTTTTTTTACCCCACAGTAAACTGTTCTATACAAATGGTTTGGGTGGCTCAATAATTCTACTTTTAATTCTAAAAAGTTCCAGATGTTTCTGAGACCAGCAAAAAGAAAAGTGAAGTGATTATAAACTCCAGCAGCACTGCTGTGTCTGATCCACTCTCCTACACACCACACCGTCGTAAACACCACGTGGAGTTCATCCAGTAAACATTGAGTTTGTGTCTAGAGTACAAGACGGTGAAGTGGATGCTGCATCATTACATTACGACAAAAAAGATTCCTATTGCTGTTTGTTTCTTTACCTCTGTATATCATAAGGAACCTTTCTGTTGGTTCCAAAACCAAAAATTTAAATCTGTATCTAAAATGATAGAAACTAGACAGCATCTGGGGGGAGAGGCAGCGGCCCGGATGGCGTACGCCGACCGGGTCAGAGCTGAAACAATAAATAAACCGTTTCTCAACAATGTGTCCAATTTGACCTTTGGGAGTGTCAACAGTCTTCAGGCGAGGCAGGAACACAAACAGCTCGGGGTGTCGCTCTGCATGATTTTCAAAGCTCCTGGCTGCAAACACATCAGGAACGAGAACAACAGGGCAGGTAGACGAGACGAGAAGTTATAAAAAAAGGAGGAAAAAAAAAAAAAAACGCAATTCACAATAGTGCAAGATTGCAAAACCTGCACTGATTTTCAAGCAGATGAATTTGGGGCATCTGGCAGCCATCTGGGTCTGTGTGAATAGAAATTATTACCTGTCCAGATTGCTGGAAGTAAAGCCTGCAAAAAAAAATGCTCTCCGTTAATAAAAAACCCTCCTCAAAAGTGGGCAATTCATCAGAAGCTAATTATCCTTCTGCAATTACTGTATCTGCTTTCAGAAGAAAGAAAAGAGGAAAGAAAGAAACTAACCTCCGCTGGCAGCCGGCGCGTTCGAGACGATCTTCTCACACTCTCCCCATTAACATCTGATATTCAGATAAATAAATATGTGAGGAGTGCTGTGGTTGATTACTCAAAGCCACGGTGACCTCGGCTTGATTTCACACGCGGCTTTTCTTAAAGAAAGAATTGCAAATGAAATCATTGTGCCGCCATCATGATGAAGGTTAACTGAAGTGCACAATCTAATAGACCAGTGCCTCTCTCAACCCAGCACTCATGAGATCCAGCCCATAAATAACACGACTCAATGTCAAACGTGAGGAAACGCTGGAGAATTCCAGCTGGTTCGTACAACAGAGAGCAGAACATTTCAATATGCCGCTCACTTCCTGCGTTTGCTCCGTACTAAAGAGCTACAGTTAATATGGATGCTGTAACCTCATCTCTCAAAAACACTGAGTGGAACATTAATTTATCTGTTATTATTTATACCTCATTTCTGTTCGATCCTTGTGGACCGCGACTTAACCGTTTTATCTAACAGTGTTTAATTAAACCTCCTGAATGTGTCCTATCAGAAGAGCAAGTCATTCAGAGACACTGTTCCCAACTTAGCGACTTTTCAGACCTCCTAGCAACTTGTGACAAATCGAGGGACTTCTCTGGCGTTGTTGGAGACTTTTGGAAAGTTGCTGTTCCACCCCACTTTACTGCCTTAATATTATATATTTACCAAAAAGTGTATTCTTTTTCTTCTTCCTTTAGTGTTTTACCTTTTATTATTTGGGGTTACCAGGATGGAACTCGCATATTGACCAAGTGTTTCTTGCTCGACAACCCTCACCTCAACCGGGCTCTGGGACACACAGACTATGGGGACGATGTAAAGCTTTTTATGGTGCCATTAGTGAGAAAATGAGAAAGCAGGAAGAACTGATCACCCCACAATCTGCACACAGGTGTCCTGCACTGTTGAGTCTTGGTCCTCACAAGGTTTCTGCCTTAAAAAACAACATAACTGGGAGGTTTTTCCTGCCACTTGCTCTTTGTGGGTTCAGACTTCATTCTTTAATTTATTTTGTGTAGCGTGCAAAGTTCTGTAAGCTCTTTGTGTAGCGTGCGTATCTGTGCACAGGTATGGCAGTAAGCGTGATGCCACCTGATGGAGTTGTAGAGGTCACATGCCATCCGAAGAAGCGTTATACATGTTATACATGGTTTGCAGGATGTGCACCTGCCCTGAGCTATTATCTGTATACTGTTAACAAAAGAGTAAGTGGGACCATGGGATACACGTGATGGAGCCCCACCCCTTGTTCCATGCCAGAGCCCCACCCCCCTTGTGTTTTCTAACATGGCCACCGCTTCAAATGCAACAACAATTCCTTTAATGTTCTACAAATTGCTGCATCAGGTCACTGTTTGTTTCTATCGGTCGCATATTTCTGGAAAAAACCTTCGTTGACCAACATTGGGGAACCTTCTGAAACGTGATATCTGTTGTTCTTAGTTACGGAAGCTTAATTCTACAGTCTGCTCAACAATACGCCGACTACACGAGTTTATGGTGACGAGGCAGAAATCGGAACGCCGACGTTATACTGGGAAACGGCGCAGTGTAGCATACGCCGCATGGTAATTTGTCTGTTGCTAGTCATTTAATGATTTGATGTTGGAGTTAAAAATAAAAGCGTATTTCTACACAGTACACAGTCAGGTTCACGGCTCGCCGGTGTAAATGATGGATCAGCACGGCGGCGTCTCTGCAGCGGCAATATTTCAATACGAAACATTAAATGTCCTGTTTCTTGCGAATTTGATTTCTCTGCTCACACGGAGCCCGAAATACATTCCTCCCTGTTGACTGGATGCCGAGGAATCCGGCATTGTCTCTCTCTCTAATCTTGAGTTAAATAAATCGTCTTTCCGTAGTAAGAAGCAGAAAAGCAAATCTGCAGCGCTTCGTACGAGGTGTAGTCAGATCCTGCGAGGTGAACAGAAGGATTTCTTTACCTATTCATCACAGCCATGTGTGAGGAAGATTTCCTGCGAGGATTTTGAGCAGCAATAGCTGAAGCGCTGGAGCACGGACAAACATAATCTGTGATATTCTGTAAGAGGATTACTGATATACTGAGTCATCAACACGTCTAAAGGAATTATCACTGCGTGCAATGACATGATAGCAAAACTAAAGGGGAAAAAAAAACATCCTCTGCAGATAACTTCAGCCAACTACTGACTGACACAATGCAAAAAGCGCAGCAGCGAGATTTAATTAAGGAGCGTGGCCATTCACTCAGTCCTCAATCATGCGCCGGCGCACGGCGTCTCGGAGCCTCATCAGGAATCCAGCAGGAGTTTAAATAAGGAGGCAGATGGCCTTCAAGAAGAACAATCATAATTGAGTCTTTACTGATTCTGCACTCGAGCCACGACGCACTGTTCGAGTTTGAGGCCTCGCATAATGTGGGCAAAGAAGCGGGCACATGGCGTGATGCCTGTGAACACGGACGTGATGTTTACTGTGGAAATCACACTTCGAAACAAGTCAGAGTCTCATTACTTTATCCTGATGAAACCAGAATCAGTGAGGAATGAAGAAAACAAACACCTCCCACTTTACTTTTTACCCAAAACAAAAGTTCAGAGCTTTAGAAGTTACAAACGCTCAAATTCGACAGTTCTCTTTTTTTTTTTTTACATTTAACGTCCAGCGTTCCAGGTTCCAGGTGTGCAGACCAGATCTACAAAGACAGGTTTGGTGTGAATAAGGCCTGCTCATTCCTGCTGAGCGCCTCCGGGGAACATTTGAACATCGTTTGCAACAAAAACATCTTCCAAAAACTTCAGCAGCGGCTATTGTAGCTTCAAACGGTGAATTATAAGAAGCTTAAATGATGCAACCCCGAATCTCCGACATCGCATGTTTACAAAGGCATGCAGAATGAGCCGTCTCCACACTCCAAGCAATTTCTCTGTCTCAGCCGTCTCATATTGCACTATCACCAGGGAATCAAATGCCAGAGGCGCCGTGAAAATGTATAGAATATTTTTTTTTCACTCCTCATTTTCTCCAGAGTGAAGTTCTCATATTGGGGTCCCCCAGCCTCGCCTTGCCGGTGGCACCAATTTCAGGGCCGCCGGAGCCGCCGAGACCGCGCGACGTGCACTCTTTCCCACGGCTGTTATTTTCTAAAATGGACGCTTTGAAAGCGCTCCTGTGGGTTTTACTTTTTTCTGCGAGTTCACAGGTTGGCGCTGGCTTTATCAGCCGGGACTGGAGGTGTGTATTTACATGGCGAGCTCCACCGACTCGGGATTGACGGCCCCAACCGCTGGAGCTGTGGAGCTACACGCTGTGCAGGCAGCAAACATACACTCAAGGAGTATTACAGCTGTGGAAGTCCCATCATCCATGACATTTTTCATGCATAAATCCATACAAACTATACAGCGGGTTATATAAGCAAAAAAACTAAAAATAAGCTAAAACAACAAACAATGCAACACAATGTATGTGGATTTCCTTTTAAACATCTGCAGGAAAAAGTATATACATCTATAAAAGATGGAGATATTAGTAACAAGGATGTTATATATTTGTAATTTTGATAGTATTTATAGTGCTGTACACAAACACACACATGCTTAAGAGACATCCCATTCTTAATCCATAGGGTTCAATAGGACATCAGTCCACCTTTTGCAGGTAACTTATTTATGCCTCTTAGTCTTCTTCTTCTTCTTCTTTGTCTTTCGGCTTGCTCCCTTTCGGGGTCGCCACAGCGGATCTTCTGCCTCTTCGCT